>RJWH01002313.1:0-245647 GCA_004363575.1 Solenodon paradoxus
GGGCGCCGCAGGTAGAGCGCGCACGTGTACGTGTGAGAGCGGGTCTGCTTCTTGCGAAAGTCTCAGTTCTCCAAGATGCCCAGGTTCTCTGTCCCTTGCACGGTGAACGTTCTGGGCAGTCCGGCGAAGTCCCTGGACCCCTTCTCCTAGGACTGTGTGGAAATACATACCGGAAAATAGAAAGGGTGACGACAGAACAGTTAGGTTCAAATAGTAAAGTGTCAAATTTATGATACTTTTTATGGTAAAAGTGCTTATGAAAGTTAATGCATTAAATAGTAAGATCTAGGGACAGGCCTAGTAAGTACACCACTTTCAAAGTGGTGCTGGATGTGAAAACACCTGCAATTTATGTTGGTGATAAAGTACTGGGTACACTCATACCACATTGGTTTGTTGCTTCCGTTCATAATGGAAGGAAATGCTAATTTTTCACTTAGAGGCTTGTAAAAATAAAAAAATATATATTTTCCTCCACAGAGCCATGGAATACTAGGGACAGAGTCATTTTTATCTGCATCTTCTTCCCAGTTTTATGAGGCTGTTTTCCTTTTGCATTATCCTTGTGCATTTCCTTTCAGGGAATAAACAGTAAAGTCTTCTAACTGGTAACCAGAGACGTAAGTTCTTTAGTTGACTTTAGTGTCCCTAGCCCTGTAACAGTGAAAAATCACTTCAGGTCTCTTACCTTCAGGCTTCTCCTTCTTCATAGAGAATGTAGGAAATTCTGGATGTCACATGATCTAATGATCTTGAAAATGACTTGAAAACTATCTAATTAGAAATGTCCAGGAGAAAACCTGCCTTTAATGAGACCATACCATTTGCCAGGCCCTTATTAGGTGATTTCACATACTGTGATTTTATTTACTGGTCCCCAAAACCCTATAGCTAGAAATTATCCTTATTTTTTTTTTCAGATAAGAAAAAGATATTAGTATTCACTGAGAATTTAGTACCAGTGTCCAAAAAGTTTTCATAAAAGTGTAGATGTATATAATGAGGGAGCACAGAGTAATTAAGCTCTGTGCCTTAGTTTCCTTATATCAGAAATGCAGACTATCATAGTACTTAGCTCCGAGTTGTTTTTGCCTGCATTAAATGTGTTAATATTCACAAAGCTTTTAGAAATAGTGTCTGGAAAATAGGAAGTACTAGTACACAGAGAACATGATAGAATTGTTAGATGAATAAAGAAATTAATGACTTCTAGGTCCCAGGTGGTGACCAGGGTCAAGAACTACTCTGTTACAAGATGGCACTGTTGAAGCCAGCTCAATGGTCACAGAGTACCCAGTTCCAGCCGATGAAGATTTTGCTCAAGCATGAATCTCTGGGATCCCACTGCTTACCAGACAGAGGTGAGGATCATCTTCTGGCCACTATGAATCCCACACACTTCATCCAGTTTCATTTAAAGATAACCTGAGCGGTGGATCTGTTGACAGGTGCTTTAGATACCCATCACTGGCCTACTTTACCCTGAGACTGAAACTAAAAGGGAAATTTCAAACAATGGTGGAAAACTTTCCCAACCAAATCCGAACATAGTATATAAGGATTTATTAAAATTGGTGTTTGTAAAGAACTGGTTTTTGAACACTACAGTGATCTCCATTCATTTAACTTATATTTATGGAAGCCCCTTTGTGGTAGCCAGTGTTGTAGGTACCAGGGGTAGTTGTCAGTGAGACAGATTTTTTGCTCCAGGGGAGCCTACATTCTAGTAGGGAAGATACCAAATAAATTAATAATTTAGTTTTAAATGTTGGTAAGTGTGAAGAATATTCCAGTCAGAATATTTCTGATAACAATCAAAGAGTATACATTTTTAAACCCTTGAATGGTGAAAATCACTCAAAAGAAACTACCATATGTTCTTAGGGCTTCCCCAGGTGCTGTGAACATTTTGGCAGATTCCTAAGACAGAAAATACTGGAACACACTGACCAACATGTAATCCTTATTTCTCAACAGATGTTCTAGCCTAAATTAACTTGTTTTCTGCCCCTTGTAAGGTTCACCTCTTATTGGAAAACTAAATTTTGTTTAGTTCTCTTGATTCTGTGCAAGTTCCAATTAAGCAGCCTCCTGTTTCTTCCTTTCTGGGTCCAGCCTTATCTAACTCCTCTTTTTTAAAAACCAATGTAGAAAGCTCCCTCATAACTGCTAAAGAGATTTTACCAACCATATCAAAATCCTCTTTTATTCTCTCATCTAGAAAAATTCAAGACTAAAAGATCTTCATGTAGAAAGCTTTGTTTTATTTTTGTTGTTTTCATTATACCATCCCTACACCAAGGATCCTGCCTTTTTGTGTCCTTTTCATGTATCTACTGAGAGCTCAGCTCCCACGAGGCCCGAGGATTGGAGCTGGTAGGGAGCGGGCATTTTGTAAGGAGCATATTCTGCCTAAACTCCCTGGCAGGAATTAATAATCCAGTTTTTGAACTTGGACTCCACAGGGCAGGGAGTAGCATAGATCTCAGAGCTTTTCCTTCTTAGTTCTCCAGGTCCCTGGGCTTGCCCCTGGAGGGCGCTGCAGAGACGACGCCTTGGTAGCTGCCAGGCTCACCCCAGAGTCCCAGGTGAGCCGACCCACGTCAGTACCCAGCACTCCTCACTACCAGAGGACTTCCCATTAGAGCCCTTTCTCCTCACACCTCCACAGCTGTCTCAATTTGGAGTTTGTCTGAGGTTGTTTATCTTCGTCTGTCCTTTCTTGGGTAAGAGGATTTTCCTCTTTTTCTCCTGGTGGGTGACTTCCCATGCCTTCCTTATCCCACTGAGTTGGTCAGCTCCTTCATCAATGGAATTTTATTCTTCAACAAAAGCTTATAGCAAATACAAACAGAAGACTTTGTTGTGATGGTGATTTTATTTTTAAAGTATCATAAACTATGCTGTTAGTGAAGGAAATAAAGTTATAGAACTTAAACTTGAAGAGACAGATAAGTTATGTCCATTTAGTTTAAAAGTTTAATATTACAATGTGAACAAGTTTTATTTAACCTAGATTTGAATTTTTAGCCAGTCTTTTATGCCCTTTCTTTGATGATTTTGATGTCTGTAGTATCAATTTTGCCCGTTTTTCTCACTCAGACGTAGAGTTCATTATAATTTAAAAATCATTAATATAAATGAGTCCCTCCTTGCTTTTTCTAATTACACCACAAATTTTTGGAAAGGTTTTGATACATTTCCACTCCTTCCTCTGGTTTGGCCCTGGCTTGTCATTGGATTGTTCACTATTGTGTACTATTTATTACCTTTAATAGTTATGTTATTGACAAAGATGTTACTGGAGATAGGGTTAGGTAGATATAAGTGTGCTACACTTGCTGTTATATTGTTTTGTTTTAACAGGCAGTTTGTATTAAACTTTTCTCCCCACCCTCAGGATACATTTTACATTGTAATAAATAGTTCAAGTTAGCAGCGGGAACACTTGCTGTTTTTTTAAAGGACCCTTTTAAGGGCCTGCTCATTCACTGCCTGTACCCACCTTTGGGAGTGATTCTGGGCAAGAAGAACAAGGTGGGGTGACCTGTTGTTTCAGGGGGCACTGAAGATGGAAGATGTGGCCCTGCGCCTCTCCCCTGGATGGACACAGCTGGATTCGTCACAGGTGGACCTCTACAGAGACAAAAGGCAGGACTGTGGCAGCCTGATCTCCCTGGGTAAGACTGGGGGTCACTGACTTCTCATAAGATGTCTTGGCTTGTGTGTTAGAACCTCCTGGGCTCTTAGTCATTGAGGCCATTATGTTTGGCCATGGAATCATGGTTCTTGGATCCTGACCAGCTCCTGACACTCTGACATGGCTTCTTCTCTGTTCTGGTTAGGGGGATAAGCAGATATAGCCCCTGACACAGACTGAGCTTGATAGGCATTCAAATGTTGATCACTTCTTTTACTAACCCCATAGAAGGAGAGCTGAGGAGTCTCTTCAGAAACAGACCAGGGGTGACAGTGAGAGCTAGCAGTGATTGGGAGATGGGCCACAGAGCCTTACTTTGGAGGTGAGGGTACAGAAACACAGAGATCCCAACTTGTCAGACTTCTCATAGCTCATTGGTCCCATGAGGTTCTAACCCATGTCTCCATGTGGAAGTCGGTTTTATTAGGGGCCCTGCCTCCACCTGAAGAGAGCAGAGATGATGCCCTTATCATTGGTTGGGTCAGTTTCTGAGTTCTACCTTCCTGTTCGTTCAGAAGTCCTTTCACCCTGTCTGCGATTGCCTTCTGCTCTTTCAATACCTGATCCTAGGTGTACAGCTCTGCCCGTTGTTCTTAGAGCCTCTGTCTGTCTGCCATCATGGTCCTCACCTCCTTCATTCTACTCCATCCATTCCCAGTTCATATACTTCTTCCAGTCTCCCCATTGCAATTCCCAGGTCTCCCTCCTCCTAGCACTATGTAATCCCTCTGTCTCATCCTTATTGTCACACCTAAGTCTCCACCCATGGTGTATGTACACCTGTCATCCTTGCCTGCTTGGAACTCATCACGGAGCAGGACATAAATGACAGTGACTGGCCATCTGTTGTTTCAGGTGGTGAAATACAGACTAAGTGCAAGGATTTGCCAGCCGACGAGGAACGTCCAGGACAGGCGCCCAGGCAGAGACCATACCACCCGGGGGGAGACACTGTCCAGGCTTCTACACGTGCGGAAGCTGAGCAAGAGGGCGACTTACAAAGACAGCAGAGAACCACCACCGGGCGGAAGCGGCACGTCTGCCAGGAATGTGGCAAGAGTTTTGCTCAGAGCTCAGGCCTGACTAAGCACAGGAGAATCCACACTGGGGAGAAACCCTATGAATGTGAGGACTGTGGCAAAACCTTTATCGGGAGCTCTGCTCTGGTCATTCATCAGAGAGTCCACACTGGCGAGAAGCCGTATGAGTGTGAAGAATGCGGCAAGGTCTTCAGTCACAGCTCAAATCTTATCAAACACCAGAGAACTCACACTGGAGAGAAGCCCTATGAGTGTGAGGACTGCGGGAAGACTTTCAGTCAGAGCTGCAGCCTCCTTGAACATCACAAAATCCACACCGGGGAGAAGCCATACCAGTGCAACATGTGTGGCAAAGCCTTCAGGCGGAATTCGCATCTTCTGAGACACCAGAGGACCCATGGTGACAAAATTGTGCAGAACCCTAAACCTGGAGAGACCTGGGAGGATCAAGGTAGGATGGAGAGCCAGTGCGGAAATGCTGAGACTCCCGTGTCTTATAAATGTAATGAGTGTGAGAGAAGTTTCACCCGGAATAGAAGCCTTATTGAACATCAAAAAATCCACACTGGTGAGAAGCCCTATCAGTGTGATACCTGTGGAAAAGGCTTCACCCGAACTTCCTACCTTGTTCAGCATCAGAGAAGCCATGTTGGGAAAAAAATCGTACCACAGTGACCCATGTCTACAAGCCCAAGTTGGTGCACATTCCTCGCGAACGGAAGCCACCCCGAGCCCTTCCTGATGCAGAACATGTGTTACCACTGCACATCAGCAAGTGTTTGTTAGACAATACAGTCTGGCTGAGATGAATTATCTTCTACTTTCTAGAAATTGAGTGGAAAAAAACCTGTTTGATCAGAGGCTGTGGGAGAGTTTTCTGGATGAGTTAGGACCTGAAAGGTTTTCCTCTCACCTGTTGGACATAAATGGGCTTCTAAGATGGGCTAATCATGCTCAGCCAGCACTTCATGGCATCTCCTGGGTGGATTGCCCTGGTGTGAGGGCTCAGTTCTATTTATTTTGCCTGTACTGAAGCTCTTGCCAGTTGGTTGGATAGATATTGCACCCACATTGTGCCTTTTGCATATAGTTGCTAATAAACTTACTAAATATTTTAGTGAAATGACTTCATAGCTCTGAAAATCTGATGCCTAGATTTCTGAGGCCACAGTGTTGCGTCTAATTCTCTGGGTTCTTGATTCTGAGCCAGTCTCGTGTATTAATTGCCAAATACAAAGGATGTGAGAGTTGGAGTGGAGAATTCCTTTTTTCTTTTTTTATTTTAATGGCAAGGTGCAGGCAGAAATAGGAAGAAAGAGGAAGAAGCACTTTCATTTTCATTTAGTTGTTCACACTGGTCATTGCCCCCCTCTCCGGACCCAGGACTCAAACCCAGGGGTGTGGCCAGCACGCTTCAAAGGTGATTGAGTTAACTGCTCCCTCAGGGTATGCCTCCTTATTTCTTCACCAGCATAGTATTTATAGTAAAAATGCCTTAAACATCTTCATTCTATTAACACATTGTGAGACTGCTTCATCCATAGAACTCCATTCTTTAGTCGTTTGGTTATGTTACTTCCCATTAATTTTGCTACTCTTTAGGGGGAAATCTCACATTCAGATGAATATAAATCAATTGGTTTTTATCAGTTGATTCAATGAGATCGAAATTATTGTGTATTTTGATATAGATTCTGTGATTGTTCAGTAGTGTTTCTCACCTTTCAGTTATCGGGCTTCACTAGTTTCCAAGACATCATCCGTATTTCTCTTAATTTACAGCCAAGTGTGTCAAGGCTTATGCCAGTTAAGCTTAAACTTCCTCCAGATCAGAGGAGTCACTCCATATATTTATAACAAGTATCATTCATGTTTTCAGAACTACCTGTGTGTTGGGGACAGGAAGGTAGGATCAGAGGCTGGCAACAAGGATGGAGACCCTAGTATGAGTGGGAGGAGAAAATGTGTGTTCAGAAGTATTCCGCAGCTCCTGACATCTGACAAAAACAATTCCAAAATATCACATTATCCAGTAGTCAGATCTTCAACTTAGGAAGTCAAGACTCTGCTGAGTCGATTACAACATGGATTTGCTGATAGTGCATGTTTTCACTCAAATCACCGTCCACTGAATCCTGTAGAGCCTGGTATGCACTTCCTCCGTGGCTGAGTACCTCTTATCCGCTGCCTGCCTTCCGGGACAATGCCAAAAATGGATTCTGCTTCTGATGAAACCCCTGACCATGTTCTGTTCAGTCACCAGCGGATCCCTGTTCTGAAATACTACAGATCAAGGAGGGACTTCACAACCTGCAGAGCTCTCCTGCCCTTGTCACTTCCCTACAGTCCTTCATGCTGTCATTGTTACCACGTTACAGTCTAAGTTAAATCTTACTCAGCTTTCCAATCTTCCGTGGCCTTTCTCCACTTAATCTTTCCTAGTCCTTTTTAATTTCACTTATTTAATCTCTTATTACTGCCACAGAGCTAGCCATTTCCTTTACTCATCTTTATGTTCCTAAAAATTTACTAACATTCTTGATCACTTTCTTTGGTATCTTGTTTCTTATGTCATATGAAAGCCTCTTACAAAAGAAAGCATACGCAGATAGCATATTAGAGATTAAAAAGGGGGCACTGAGCCTCCTTTCATTCCTGCTCCTTCCAAACCTTCTAAAAACAACTACTCTGTAGAAGAGGGAAATGTATTAAAATACTTTTGAGTGTTTACTATGATAACAGAGGGGAGAAGGCCCATATGTACACACACATATCTGGGCTTAGGTGTGCAATGTTATCCAGTTGGTAGGGCTGGTACGTAAGTAAGACAATGCCGTGATAAATGCCTTGTAGGCGGTAAGTGAAAGACCATGGAAGTTCAAAGGAGGAAAAAGTTACTTCTGGCTTATTACACGGTTAGGATGACATGTCAGAAAGTCGAAAAGACTAAAAGATTGTCAAAGGAAGTAACTAAAGCAAATTTTAAGCTCTATACACAGTAGGGACCTTCAAAATCAGCGCTAGGAGTTTAAGTTCTATTCACCAAGCACCAGGGAATCACTGACATGATTAAAATATTACCTAGGAAACTATCTGGCTGTATTGTATAATTTCCCATCAATTAACTTATTGATAGTCTTAGAAAAGACTTGTACTTTTTGTACAAAACAAAGGTGTTTGTAAATATGTGAGTCATAAAATGGGTTTAATTCTATCCTATTTGAAAGGATAGTCAAAATATTCTAGGATGAAAATCAGTCCTGTAAAAATAAGCTGACTAGCTAAGACATGAATAAAATGCCACTTTTCGTGCTTTTTAAAATTGTTTTTAGAAATTTTAGTATCAATTAGCCATTTTACTTCATTTTTCCAACAGAACCTGCAGAAATCCTCCATTTTATTTTTTTCCTTCCTGTATGTGAAAAAGTAGCTGATCATAAAATAAATATCTTTTTCTACTTGGGTAGAATGGTTATAATGGAAAGTTTTGTTGACTAGTCCTTGTAGATGTTTCCTTAATTTTGATTAAAAAACTGTGAACTGTAAAAGATTTCATTTCTCTGCCTTCTTTAATGAAAACAAAAGCCAACAAAAAGCCAAAACCCAACTTACCCCATAGGGTTGTCAGGATCTACTTATCCCAATAAGTGGTATATAAGTAATCTAAAAATGTTGATTTGGGAGAAAAGTGGAGATTAAACACTTTACTAGCAGAAAACTATATACTGGAATAACAACTGTCTAATAAAAACTCTCTAGGCATGTTATCCTGTCACCTATGACAGTATTGACCTTATCTTTAATGATGACCCAACTCATCTGTGTGGTTTCATCTCACTTACTCATAATGGGAACATTAACCACTAAGTAAACCCAGTTTCTCTACTTTTCTCTATACACCTTGTTTAGTCTATTGTTTTTCCTCATGAGAGCCAAAGTTGGGCCTGATAATTCAAATGAGGAAACTTGTTTCAGTCAGCTTTGTATACCCTACATCTATTTTGTACATTTCAAATGTAGTTGCTATTATAGAAATATTTGGGGATGATATTTTCCTGTGAACATTTTTGTTAATGTCACTGTTATTGCGATGTCCTTTCGCTTCTGTATCTAATCACATTTCTCACTTCATCTCTGACATTAGCAATCTCTCTATTTACATCATCAATACCTTGGAAATCTTAACATAGAAAGATTTCTTGGTCTCCTTTCTCAATTAAATGGTTGAACTCTGTGATATATTCCTCCCTGGTCTATGTGTTTTATTTATTAGGAACTAAGTCACCATCCAAAATCCTTTACACACATTTTCAAATCTCTATTTTCATTTCAATTTTTAAGTTACTTCCAGGTTTTCAAAAGTCTAGGAGGAAACATATCCAAATGTAAATTATTCGTATGACAGTATTTAAACCACATGACTTCCTTTCTTTTAGTGAATACTTAGATAAAGCATTGCATGATTTCCAAGGTGTCAGATAATAACTCTAGTTTCAAGAACTGAAGCATGAAAATTTGTAGACATTTTCTCCTCTCTGCCCTTTCTTCCCATCATCATTGGGAGCCTGGCAGATGGCGTTTGCAGCCTTCCAGACCTGCTTCCAGTAAAAGGTACAAAAGGGCTGACAGGGGTGGAGACATGAGATAGATAGCCAGCTCGCCATTGCATCCTTGGCCCCTAGCAAAGTTCCTATCAAATGAGCGAACCTGGAAATTAATTCAACTAGTGCTTTTGTGTCATTTAAAATAAATCAAGATGCTTTGGTATCTATCACTAGAGCCCAAAGCATTAGCATTCCTGTTTCCAGAAACACTAGTCTTTACCAAGTTCTAGCAAGTTCACAATCACATCGTTCAAAAAACCTAATTGTGTCATCAATGTGCTTGGTGCCTAAGGAACTAAAGGCTAACAGTTCCTCGTCTTGCAGAACCTGAGAGCTCCTCTTTGTTCTTACATGCTGAGTTTGCATGTCTGGTTCTACTTTCACAGCAGATTTAGAAGCAAGTTATTTTCACCTCCTCTAATGCTACCACTCTGGTGTGAGCCACTGTTTCTCTCAGATGGTTACAATAATCTTCAAAGGAGTCTTTATTTTCACTGTCTCTACTTTCACTCCCCTGAATCTTCTCAAAGCATCGGCGAGAATACTGTTTAAAATCTAAGCTCAAACACATCATTCTTACACCCCAAATCCTGCAGTGGTTTCTATTTCCGTCTAAATTACCAGCCCATGTCCTTACAGAGATCAACAAGGGCTCTGCACAGCCTGACTTCCTGTTACTGCCCTGTTCCCATCTCTCATCCTCTCCCCCTCGCCTGATCTCCTTGTTTCTCCAACACACGTGCAAACACCCACGAAGGCACTATGTCCTCTTCCTAGAAAAATTCACTTGGCAACTTCCTCACCCACCTCTTTGAATTCCACTTACATGACCTCCATCCAGTAAGGTCTATTTCAACCACCATATTTAATACTAAGCCTGCAGTCCACACAGTGGCCCCCAACCCGCCCCTTATCCAATTTTTTACATTATTTTATCACCTTCAACATCCTTTGTGGTTTACTTATTAGGTTAATCGTCTGACTCCCTCAACTAGAAAGATAAGCTCCAGAAAGGCAGGAATATTTGTGACTTGTTCATTGATATATCCCAAACACTTAAAAGTATTCCCTGCCACAGTAGGTTCTTAATAAATATTTGCTGAAGAAATTAATGAATGCAGCAATGTTTTTATTTAACAGACTGATCAGATTCAGTATTTAAAAAACTGGAGAATATATCACTAGGAACCTTTTAAATATATTTTATCAACTCTCACTTCTGTTCTCTAGTTTTCCAGTGCAGTTGTGTGGTAAGATTATATCATTGTCCCTCAATGATAGTACGATTATACATACATTAACAAGTTAGAAAGTATAATAAAAGACCCTATTAGGAGACCAATAAAAAGACTAAATACTTGGGAATAAATGTAATACAAAATTAGTGAGAAAACTGTTCCTGAGGTATACAATTTAAATTTAAGCAAATAACATTAGATAGGAAGACCAATGTCATACAGATGTAATTTCTAATATATACATTGAGATGACAGTAAATGTGTTAACAGCTTTTTGTTCTGAAGTCCACAAACTGATTCTGAAGTTTACATGGAAAAATAAGCAAAAGTAGTCAGGAAAACTCAAGGAATAAAAGGGAATTGGGGAAGTGACATAGCCTTCCAGGACACTGAAGCATCAGGATAATGGTTAGATCTAGGGACAGAGCTGGAATAAGATCGGGGTGGGATTCGGGGCTGAAAACTCAGTGATGTTCTATTTTTTAATGTGGAGGTTTCTTTTGTCATTCTTTAAACTCATACACATTATAAACACTTCTGTATATATATATATATATATATATTTCATATAAGTTTGACTTAAAAAAACATTTTACAATATGAACTATTAAACTCTATAGCAATGATGTATAAAAAATAGAACAGACTAGTTTGTCTAGGAATAGACCAATTACCTAAAATAATTTAGTAAATGATGTTCTTAAATTAGTAGAAATAAGAACCAGAGGAAGTGAGGTGGCATAAACAGGATGAAACAGGCCATGAAATGATGTGTTGAAGCTGGGTGATGCATACAAGGGGTTTCATTTTGATATTCCGCTTTTGTTTGAAATTGTCCATAGAGCTAAATTATATAATCTCCAACTCAAGAGTTGGCTGTCCTTCGCAATGCATTTAGGAGTTAGGAAAACAGTGCCAAGCCCAAACTAAGTCATCCTGAGCAAACTGAAGGGTTTTCCTGTTTCTACTTTCACCTTTCAGGAAACATCCAAACATCACATCGAATAGATTAAAGAGGCTGCAGCCTTCATAGAGAAATCATAAAAGGGAAATAAGTGAAGGAAGTGTCTTTTGGACCCTCAAGCCTCATCTGGTTTATTCCAAGAAAGGGAGATTCCTCCTTCCTATGAGGAAACTTCCCTGGGAAGTCTCCTTTGGCAGCGGGAACACCCAAGGATACATAACTCTTCTTTGAGCTGTTGCTAACACATTTTCTCACCCATTGTAGAAACTATAAAAATTCCTTTCCCAACAATCTATGAAAGGAGGAAAAATTCTCTCCAGACCTAAACCAAGCAACAGAAGGGAAAGTTTTTGGAAATTTAAGACAGTCTTTTTTTAAAAGGTAGGAATGAATGCAAGTAGGCAAGCAGGCAGGAAGAGAAAGTTTCTTTTTATTTAGTAGTTCACATGATTGCTCCCTCCGGCCCCAGGACACTAATTGTATACCGACTGTGCTCAGCCGGGGAGGCAGACCCAGCTGTGATTCCGCTAGGGCATGCCAACCAAGACAGTTGTTTTTAAAGCATCTTACTGGATGATGACTGAATTCTTTGATGTAGCCTTGTACTCAGGATACAGATGATTTCTGTTAACACTAAAGATGAGATGGGAAAGCTCAAAGAAGTTTTAGGTGACTAATTTAAAAAGGAAATCTGAGAATACCAGTGGAAAGCTTGACACTGTCAACAGACTGGGACTTGGAGTCAAAAACCAAGGGTTTAACTAAAAAGGCACAATGTTTGATGTTAATACATTAGGGGAAGTTGGGTAAAGGATATATAAAAAAATCTATCACAACTTTTTGATAAATCTAAAATTGTAAGTCTGTTTTATAAATTTGAAAGTAGTAAACATTTAATGTCTAGTAAAGATAAAAGTCCCGAGTTTAAACCTGGGCTCTGATGCTTGGATTTTCTGGCCTTCGATTCCTCATCTGTGAAAGGAGAGGATATTCTTTCCCCTTGTGTGGTTGCTGCAACGACCGGTTCTGTCACTGGAAACACTCAACAGAAGCATCCAGCCGATGCTGCCACTGTTCTCGGGGTGTCACAGGGTCAGGGGGGCAGGAGCATTTACCATGCACACACCAGTTACAGGAGCACTGATGCTAGCTGATCTTTAATTAATCACACACTGATGTCACAGGACTGTTGGCTACAGCAGTGCCATTTATTCCAACATTAGGATGGCTCAGTGGGCATCTCAGAAAATAAATAAAAGGGATGTGGGGAGTAAGAACCAAAAGGGGTACAGTAACCAAAGGGAAAACAGCAGCTCCAAAAACCCAAACCTTCCTCTGCAGAGAACGAGAGACCACAGGTCAGTGATTGTTCCCAAACACGTTCAGCTGAGACAAGAAGAAAGGCGGTTTCCTAGTCCGCGCCTACTCTACAGATTTGGAAGACTTGCCCACAGTGAGGATTAGACCAGCTCCGCCACTGTATGGATCTTCTGGTGCCGGATGAGGTTGCAGTGGCGATTAAAGCTTTTCCCACACTCCTTGCACTGGTGAGGTCGCTCCCCTGTGTGGCTTCTCTGATGCTCGATGAGAAATGAACGCCGACTGTAGCTCTTGTCACACTGGCTGCAGTGATAGGGCTTCTCCCCCTTGTGGATTCTCTGATGCTGAATAAGCCCGGCGCTCTGACTGAAGGCTTTCCCACACTCCTTACAGTGGTAACGTTTCTGTATATTGTGGATGCCTCGGTGATTAAAAAGACCAGAGCTCCGACTGAAGGTTTTTCCACACTCGTTACACTCGTAGGGTCTTTCTCCAGTGTGAATTCTTTGATGCCGAGTGAGACCTGAGCTCTGAGAAAAGCTCTTCCCGCAGTCATCACATGTATGTGGACCCTCTCCAACCGGCTTTCCCCAGAGGCTCCCCATCCCACCCTTGTGCTCACTGACTTCTCCACAGCGGGGACCCTGGGGTGGTACCTCCCAGGATTGGCCATACAATATTTTTCCATGTGGCTCCACTCTCTTAGGACAGTCTTTCCTTACCACCAACTCTCTGTCCTCAGTCTTGGACATGTCATCTGAAACAAAAAACCCAGGTCAATTCAATTGTTCCCTGAGCCCACAAGAGGGTCACTATGTGCACAGAAATACAAGGCGCTTCTACACTGATGTATCCCTATGTCATAGAGGAGGAGGTTAGAAACAGAAGGTCAGCTTGATGGACCTTAGTCTGGGTGACCTGGGATGTCTATCCTCTTTGGCAAATGCAGCATAATTCATCACCAATAAATGGAGAGAATTTCATATACTTCAAGGTGAGAGGAGGTTAGGGACCAAGTGGCTTCTCAGGAGTTTTCCCTTAGATTTCCTTCTCTCTTGTGAGTGAGTCTCAGTGATCCTTTCCCAGGAAAGCTGCTCATCATTCATTCATTCATTCATTCATTCATTTATACAACAAAGATTAAACTTCCACTAGACCAAGTGCTTCAGACAGGACACTATACCCTTCAAGTGCCTAATCTCCCCAGTGCATTCCCAGCACAAGGCCTTTGCTCCAGGGACTCTCTCTTCCTGGAAAGTTCTCTCCTCGGATAACTCTTAGGTTCACTCCCTCACTTCTTGCAAGTTTGTGCTCAACTCTCAACTTAATTACATTTAGTAATGAAATCTGCTTGCCCCCTCTATAGCACTCATAATCTCCCTTGTCTTGATGTGTGCTTGCTTTATTTCTCAGTGCTCACCTCCAAATATACTATATCATCTCCTTTTTGTATGTTTACTGTTTGTCTCCCCTTTGCTATAATCTAATCTCCATAAGAGCAGACTCTTTGTTTTATTCCCTGAGAACCATACCTGGCACATAGTAGTGCTCAATGTATATTTGTTGAATGAATACATAAGAAAGGATTGTAATCAATCCTACTGCCATGGCCCCAATTCACCAGTCCAGGGGCTTGCACTTGAGGCAAAGGCTGCCCCATAGGACTAGCCCATGTTGGACAGTGTCCATCAGACTCTCTCTACTTGGAATTGAAAATGAGAGGGAGACAACTGACTCAAACTGTCTAAACACTAGAGAGTAGCTTCTGTGGTCTCTTTAGAATGTCTCGGGTTCCCTGAGTATGATTCTTATCTTGCAATCCAGAAAGCCCAAGGAAAATGGTTCCCACACCCCCTATTTACAAAAATGCCCGGCTCTTTCACGTCTAACTGTACTGCCCCTTGCACGCCTGGACTGGAAACTCTCAGGACCCCTCTCTTGTTAGATAACAGTTCTCCTTTTAGCTGAGAGAGGGCAACAGGTTAGGAAAAGAGAAAATACAGCAATCTGACAGGAGTGGTTACTCCTGGGGATGGGATTTGGAGAAGAACTTTAACTTATTACTACACAAACTTTGTAATATCTAGACTTTTGTACAATCGGCATGAATTTTAAAACTAATTTAAATTACCCAAACTCAGTGATATAAAGTAATTTTCAATATTTTGGCTAAAACCTTGGAGTCCTTGTAATCTCAAACACTATGTTGCTTTGCAAAATTGGCTTTTTCTGAATGTATAACGCACATCTGTGTGGATGATCTTATTGGGAGAACTCACCAATCTGTAGATGCCCCTGGGATCCTTCCCTACAGCTGTAGGAGATGCTTAATAAACTTTTGTTGACTGAATGAATAGATGAGTGGCTGGTGGATGAATGGATGAATGGATGGATGAGGAGATGAATTTACTCAGATGTGCTTCCTGGAAGAAGAGGTTCTCAGCAAGGTTCAAGCGTAAAGACACAAGAGAAAGAAGATGGCTAGAAATGAGAAGTTCAAGTTGATGGGGAAAAGAAGGAGAAACAAAAGAACTGATTAGAAAGATGCTCATAAAGGTAGACAATGAAAGTTGAAGGAATTTCAATCCAGTAACATCATGGGAATCAGAGGAAGGGTTACCCTGTGCAAAGAATTTACTCACCAAATACATTTTCATTTAAATTATGAGATGAAGTCCAAGAAATGCATGATAAATGTGATTGCTAAGGTAGATGAAACAGAGGCAAGGGACAAGAGCCAAAGAGGCTGTGGCTTTGAAACAGATGGAGGTCATGTGAGATGAAAACAGCAGAACTCCACTGTAGATTGTCAAGTCAACACAGCTGTGACGTCATGTGTGGGAAAGTGAGAAGTTGGAGCCAACTGCTGCAGGGAGAGTTAGGACAGGGAGGCAGCTGACTCACCCAAGTGTCAAGTAGTAAGCCCCCTGGCGCCCAACACTGCCACTGCTAAGATTACGTACAAGATTGCTTTCACCAGATTCTTCCCTCCAGTCTGCCACCTACTAAGCACATCTTACACCTTTCTACTGCCATTGTAACCCACATCAGCAAGAGTGGCACACTGGTCATTTCTGAAAAGAACAGCTACCACATATCAAGCAGGACATGTGTGTGTGCCAAGTGCTTTACATAGATTATATTCAATGTTCATGACAACTTTCTGAACTACATATTTATTATGGACAGAAGTGTGCCCCAGCCCTGCTCCTATTCACAGGTTAAAGCCCTGACTGTATTTGGAGATAGGGAAGCAATTAAGAGTAGGGTTTTAACCTGATTGAACTGATATCCTTATGAGGAGACACCAGAGCATTCTCCTCCACCTTCCCCACCCTGCCTACATGTGCAAAGATGCATACCATGTAAGGACACAGCAAGAAGGTGGCCCCCTATATGCCAAGAAGAGGGATGTCACCAGAAATCAACTCTCATGGCACCTTGCTCTTGAGGTTTTGAGCCTCCTAAACCATGAGAAAATAAATTCCTGTTGTTTAAGTCACCCCATCTGCGGCATTCTGTTGTAACAGCCTGAACAGATAAGACAACACGATCACCAATCATTCTGTAGACAAGGGAACTGAATCAAGTGGTTAAATCACCTGCCCAAATAAAAGCAGCTTCCAAGGAGCAAAGTCAAGATTTGCCCCTCTGTCAAACCTGAAGCCCATTCTCTAAAGCTGCTCTCTAGTGATTCCTGAAAGTCTTCCTAATGGACCACATGCCGGAAGATCATACACTTTCCAAGGTGGTACCCACGGGAAGATGGCATGCAGGGGAGGGGACAAAGATGAGCACACAAGGCACTCAGATAGCACATGCTGCTCTCTGGTGAAGAGGTCTCTGGTTCCCCATTAACCCAGCTCTGGAATTTCTGTTTTGACCAGGTGGGATTTTCTCAACACCTGATAAATCCTGTCCTCACCTGTCTCTCCAATAGGGTGGGGCTCCTGAGCAGAGTCCCATATGAGTTGGGGCTCCTTAGGCTGGGACTGAAGGCTCAGTGAAGTCTGCTGTCCTAGAGACACTGTCTTGTTAGGGAGGCCTCCTTGTCCACGTCTGTGGGCTACCATCTGGAGACAAAGAGACAAGATTTACTTCTGAGAAAATTAAATGCCTGAAAACTCACTTCACAGAAAAAAGCACGGTCTTATTTAATCACCAAAGTCAAGGGTATACAAAGCAGAGCCTTTTGGAGACCCACATCTACTTTGTTCCCAGCAAATCTCCCTTCCTACCTCAAGTTGGGGTTCATCCAGCTCTCGCTCCAGATTCTCCAGCAAAATCACAGCCTCTTCCCCGCTCTCTGGACAATGCTCCCTCACCCAGCCCTGCAGCTCCTTGGGCAGGATGGACAGGAACTGTTCCAGCACCAGTAGATCCAAAATCTGTTCCTTTGTGCTCACATGTGGCCTCAACCACTGGAAGCAATGCTCCCGGAGTTGGGTAAGAGCTTCCCTGGGTCCAGGGGTCTCCTGGTAGCACAGTTGCCGAAAGCGCCTGCGGAAGATTTCTCTTGCCAGAGGATCATTGCGTTTCAGTCTGGTTTCCAGCATTTGGAGGTGACCTTCTGCCTCTACTTTCTCTGTCAGAAGTTCCTCCCACACCTCTGGAGCGTGTACATCCAGGGATAAAACCTTTGAGTCTGCATTCATCTTGACCTTGAAGACTTTAAAAGGCACCCTCCAGCAGTACCAACGTTTTAGAAATACCTTTGGAAGCTCCCTCCTAAGCAGTAAAAAATCAGTTTATATAAAAAAAAAAATGACAAGAGCTGATGACAGGAACTGAAAATATCATCAACTGTCATAGACCCTAACGTTCTTCACTGAAAGTAAAGTGACTTGGTGACCAAAGGATAGGAATAAGGGAAAATGTAAGGTCATAATGCAGCAAAGGCCTTCAAGTTACCCAGACCTGGGTTTGAGTCCAGTTCTAACATTTACTTATTGTGTGACCTTGTGCCACTTTCTTATCTTCTTTTATTCCAAGTTTCTTAATGTGAAAAATTAATAGTAATACCTTACAGGTTCATGGAGGACTTAGAGACCACAATGATCAGTTAAAAAGTTCATATTTATTGTATAAAAGTCAAATTACAGAAAGAATATACGGATATATTGTTCTTATCTTTGATTAAGTGAAGTAAACTTTATCACAATCTTTAGTTTTAAAAATTAATCTTCAAAACAATAATTTTAAGGTTATTTTCACTAAATTTACAGAAAACTTAGGTAGATTCCAAGTCCTGTAGACTTTCCACACCACTCTTCTTCCACACTCTGCTTCCTAAGGAACAGTCAACACCGCACAAGAGTCTACAACATGCTTTCCCATACAGGACCATGTTTAACTCTCACAATTACCCTCTAAGAGTTTATTATCATCACTATTTTCACTAAATACAAAAAGGTGTATGAGGAAAATTGAGTAGGTTGCCTAAGGTCAAGCCCTTCGTGAATCTGTCCTAAGAATCCACAGTAGCCCGAGTGAGAAAGTCATCTGCTCTACCCAGGCAGGACCGGAGACCTGGGAGGCCCAGCAGTTAGATTTCAACTTGACAGACCAGCGCGGTCACCTAGGGGATCATGACTGGGGCGAGGAGGGGAAGGTAGGGACCCCTCCCCCAAATAAGCATCTTTAACAGGCTGCCCAGTGATGTGTAAGCATTCTAAGGTTTCAGAATCAATGAGTCAAGAGCAAGGAAACTGTCACATTCTGCGCCGGAGAACCAGTCCATTCAATGCCTCTTAATGCACTTTTGGAAGCACAGGGAGAGGAGGGGCAGGCTGACTCTCCACGACCAAGGCTACAGTCTTTTAACAGCTCGAGGGTCTTCCCCAGATCCCAGGCTTTTATACCAGCAGCCTTAATCCTGGGTCGTTATTCGCCCTCGCGGCCTCGCAACCTCGCACCGGCCCCGAACTCAGGACGACCTGCCTGGTCGCCGACGCGGACAGCCGCGGGCTACAGCTCAATGCCCTCCCTCTGCACCGACCTCCCCCGGCTCAGGGTCACTTTCCGCCTCCCTCTCCCAGCGACACCCACCCAACCCCGCTCCCAGCGACCCACTCACGAGACCCGGCAGTGGCGAGGCGGGAAGGGACCCTAACAATGGCTCGGCAGGGAGCCCGCCTCGCGCGCCGCCCAGAGGGCACTTCCGGCCGCTCTAGGACGCCGGGACTCCGCGTCTCGTTTCCCGCCTTTGGCCCTAGGGCGCACCTGGAACCCGCCCGGGTCCGTGGGCAGCCGGTTCTATCTCCACTGCGCATGCACGACCGTCATCTATTGAAAACGCTAATTTTTACAGCATTTAAAAAATTAATACCTTACCTATAGTTTTTTTTTTTTTTTTTAACCTCAGAAAATGCCAAATTCAATAAGAGGGAATTCCGTCCAGTCCCTTCTTAGTCACACTTTCTTCAGGTCACCACTGATACCGTCAGCTTGTGATTGGTATAATTCTGATGTCTCATGTATGTGTATCTATACCACATATATTAAAAACAAATGTATGTTCTATACTCACATACATACTTACATTAAGATATTTTACATTGAGTTTTTCGTCCATCACTTACAGTTTTTACTTCAGGTATCTTTATCTGTCAGGAAGTGTAACTCATTTAGTGACTGCATAATATTACATCCAGCATATGTAAGTCAATATATTTGTCCAGGCCTCTACACATTTTTTTTGTTTAATTTATTTCATTAAAGTAACATTGCATCATAACATTATATAGATTTAAGGTGTGTATCACTGTAATTCAACAACTGTACATTATACAGTAAGTTCACCCACACAGCCCCTAATTATTGGTAGACATCTTCCTTCCTCTCTCCCTCTCTCCCTTCTTTCCTTCATTCATCCATTCTTCCATTTGTTTTCTTCTACAAAAGTTGCCTGAAATTTTAGTAGCAATATAAAACCAGTTCAAAATCAATTAAATTGGCTTTATTGGTATATAAGAGCAAAATTATAAGTACTGTTAGTCATTCATCAATTTTATAATGCAAACCAGAATGGTGGGATTGGATAGATTAAATTATTTTATTCTACTAGAGCCTCATTATGTTGTCACAAAAGTAAGAAAGTATATTATATGTTAATGGAGGTTCCAGGAGGTGACTTAACTCCAAGACTATAGCTCTGTAAGTTTCTTTAGTTATTTTCCTCAACCTAACCATCTAAAGGGATTAAATAAACTCAAGCTTTTGAACTATTGTGGAGGACATGCATAGGCTAAAAACAATAAAACTTTAAAAAGTCTTTCTTTCACTTTCTCTCACCCTGTTGAGAGCCCAATTGGCATGAGTCAAAACCAATTCTAACCCCTAGCTATGGTGCACTGTCCCAGCTGAAACAATCAGTCATCTGGTGGTAAGTTGGCTACGTTGGAGGTTCTTTATGATGGAGAGAAAACATCTTTAACTGTAGACACTGCTTTAGAGTTGGAATGACTTTCCATCTTCTGTCAGTACAGACCTGTCATACCAGTCCAAACTTAATTGCGCATTAAAATGAAATTATTTATTGATTCCTGTCTCTACTTTGAACTGGGTTCTTGTAAATCATTCTTTCCTGTCCCTTATGGACGCACTAGGCAGATCCCACAGCTTTCTGCTCAATTTTGTTTTAAAGTTTTCATCTGTTTATTTTTAATTTTAATTATCTATTAAATAAGTAACACAGCCACAGGTTCAAAATACAAACAGTAAAACAAAGGACATACCTTAAACAATCTTTTGATTTGAATAGTGATTTTGTAGCTCCATGGGAAAATGTGCTTATTTTTTAGACCGGGGTTGGTATGTCATGATGTCTATAATTTACTTTAAAAGGCGGGGGTGGCTCTGGCAAGCTGAACAACTATAAAATGTGGATGAGTATAAGAAATTGATTATATATTACAGATAAACCTTTGGAGCAGCTGTTTCAGAATTCAGATTTTTTAAGACTATAAAGAACTTCATTCAATCGCTTCAAAATTTGATTCAGAAGAAATTTTACAAACTGATGGGGGGACAAGTCTTCAGAATGTTATTTATTTTAGAACTGTGACTAAGGGATCTTGAGTATTTATGAGTTGCTCTTTCTTTGGCATATTTTAACATTTTCCAAATAAAAAAAATTAAATAAAATCTCTATCCTGATCATATCCCAGCCACCTATTTTCATTCAGTCACAAGCTATTGGCTTCTTATGCAGTTTTTCAGGGATGTTTTGTGCATGTAGAAGCAAATATTGATATTTTATCCCTATTATTTTACACAAATAGAAAATCATACACACTGTTCCACATTTTTGCTTGTTTTATTTTACAATAAATCTTAGTGTTATCTACATAGCCATCAACAGATATCAGCCTCTTTATTTTTGACAGTTGTTTAATATTCTGTAATGCAGGTTTATTTACCCAGTTCTTGTAGATGAGCAATTAGGTGATTTTTAATCATTTTCTATTTATATACAATGCTGAATTTAATAGTTTCATACATAGAAGCAGAATTTCTGAGTCAAATAATACTTACAAAATTGAAATACTCTACTAAATTGCCCCCTCATGAAGTTCTTATTTATTTTTTTTTTTTTAAGGGAAGGTGAAGGCCAGAATAAAGGCAAGCAAACAGGCAGACAGGAAGAGAGAGGAGGTTGAAGCATTTGATTTATTTTTATTTAGTTGTTCACATTGATTGTTCCTCTGGCCCCAGGTCCTGAACTTGGGACCTTGGGAGTCAAGTTCACTCTTCCTCAAATATATGATAACGCACTATACCTACCACCAAGTTACTAAAAGTCCTCCACCACTGTCCCTTGGACTCCATCACCACTTGCTCCCACATCCCACAAACCATTCCCCACTAAATAACCTCAATTCTATTGTTAATGCTCGAGTTGATTTTTGTTTTGTCTATTCCTTTGCTTTGTTTCCCTATTTTCTAAAGGATCAGTGAGATCATTTGGTATTTGTCTTTCTCCTTCTGATTCACTTCACTTAGGATAATCCTCCCTAGTGCTAACCAGGTTGTTGCAAATGACAGTATTCCATCTTGTTTAGGACTGTGTAGTATTCCATTGTGTATACAGACCATATCTTCTTTATCCATTCATCTGATCATGGGCACTTAGGTAGTTTCCAATGCTTGGCTATTGTAAATTACGCTTCAGACAAACAAACAAACAAACCATGGGGGTACATATTTCTCTGCAAATTAGTGTTTCTGTATTTTCTGAGTAAATACCCAGAAATGGGATCATATGGAATTTCCATTCTCAATTTTGAGGAATCTCCATACTGCTTTCCATAAAGTTTGCACCAATTTACACTCCCACTAACAGTGTAAAAACGTCCCTTTTCTCTGCATCCTTGCCAACATCTGTTGTTTCCAGACTTTTGAATAGCCAATCTCACAGGTATAAGGTGATATCTCATCGTTGTTTAGATTTCCTTCCTTCCTTCCTTCTTTTCTCCCTCCCTCCCTTCCCTCCCTTCCCTTGCTTCCCTCCCTTCCCTCCCTTTCCTCTACTTCCTTTCTTAGTGCAGGCAGGAATGAAGGCAAGTAGGGAGGAAGGCAGGAAGAGAGAGGAGGAAAAAGCATTTTTATTTTATTTATATTTAGTTGTTTACACTGGTCATTTCCCCCAGACCCAGGGGTGGAACCCAGTGGTATGTGGCTTGTGTCCTTCAGAGGTGATTGACTGCTTCACTGGTGTCAATTGTTTTGATTTTCATTTCCCTAATAACAAGAGAGGAAGAACATCTTTTCATGTGCCTGATGGGACAATTGTATGTCTTCTTTAGGAAAATGTCTATCCAAGTCTACCCAAGAAAATTTTTATTTTTAAGTAGTTATATTTACTAATTTTTGTATGATCCTAAAAAAGTCCAACTTGTGACAAGGCTATAAAAGAAAATATTTGCAAGTCTTACTTTTAGTAACTTACAATTTTATTATTTTCCTGTTTAGATTTCTGAATCATCAGGAAATTATTCAGTTGTAAGATGTGAGGTGTAGATCACATTCTTTCTTTGTTTTTTTCAGTTGTCTACTGAAATGTCCCAGTATCATAGTTTGAATGATCTATCTTTTCTCCACTGATTTGAAAAGTCTTTTTTATCAAACACTTTAATTATTTGTGCCTACTTCTGAATTTTCTATCTTGCTGTAATTACAGTGATTTATTCATTATAGCTGGAAGACCCATGTCTTCCTTGTTATTCTTCTCTAAATTTTCTTGATTACTTTTTAGGTAATATATATTTGTTTACTTTTACATAAATTTTGGAAGCAATGTATCCAGTTTGAAAACAAGTTCCATTTTACTCTTTACTGGCATTATATTAAATACCTAGACTAACCTGTAGAGAAAACTGATATGCTTCACTCTCCATATCATGGGTCAGTCAAAAATATTTAAAGGGTTCTTAGTATTGATCTTATAATTTCCTCTTCAATTTTTTTCTCAATGTTTTATTCCACTTGTTGCTTTTGTAAATAGAGACTTCAATTTTATGGGTATGTGCATGCATACATGTATGTGTGGTGAAGGCAATTGATTTATCTTGTTTATTTTTATAAATATATTTAATTTTATAAAGAAATCCTGGGATACTATCAGATCTAATATGATGATAATTTTGACTCCTTAAAAATGTATCAATTTCTTTTGTTGAATGTTTTATCTAGTTCCTCCAGAACAACATAAAGTAACAGTAATGAGAGTGGACATCTAACTAGTTAACATCAAAGGGTAGCATATATTTTCTTTGAAAAGATGACAGGCAGCTGCTGATGTACAGTAGATATATTTTATCATATTAAGTAAGGAGCCCATTTATTTTTATTAAAAAATTTAATATCAAAAACTGTTAATGTGATCAAGTGCATTTTCCACATTTGAATATTTATATACCGTTTCTCCTTAAATGCATTAATACAGTGAATTGTGTTTAAACATTGCCTAATTTTAAACAATTTCAAGCTCATCTTCATTTGTCATGGTAAATAATTTATCCCTTTTATGTGCTGCTGAATTCTGTTGCTCCTTTTTTAATTTAGGATTCTTTTTAAGTGAGAATAAGTATATGGGGGTTTCTTATTGGCAATTAATTTGGGGTTCAAGATCAATATTCGGATTGTTTCCCTAAAATATAATGTTCTTTTCTTTCTCTCTGTTTTGCAAGTTTTAAATGCTTTGGAAGTATCTGTTCTGTAAACGGTATATTAAAATTCACCTCTGAAACTCATTTGTTGTTTTGGGGGAAGTAGTTTACAGACAACTTTTTAAGTCTTCAATTGTAACTGCCTTGTTTGGATTTTCTTTTTCTTCTAAGGTGGTTTTGTATTTATATTTTCTAGAAACATATGCATTACACCCGGGATAGAAATTTTTTTTTTTTTTTGGCATTTTCGTGGAATAAAGCAGTTACTTAAGTTCCCTCTTCATTTGCGGTTATGAACATTTCTCACGCCCTGGGCTGTGACCAGCATTGGGGGAACTCACCCCGAGAAAAGAGCACACCTCGGAATTGAAACCCGAGCGAAGGGGGCCGTACGGCGCCCACCCAACTCACCGTTTCCGCTGCGTGCACCGTTTCAGACGGAGTTTTGAAGGTTCTTGGCAACTGAAGGTGAAAACGAAGCAACCAAGAATCGAAGCTGGAGCAAAAGAGAGACTGAGCGCGACAGGCACGCAGGATCGCACCCGCGGACTCGCGGGCTTCCACACTGCGGCAGTGCAGGGTTCTGAGCGCGCGACACCCAAGAAATGCAAACGGTGTTTATTAAACAGATTATTCTTTTCCCCTCCGTCGTTCGTCCTGCTTTCGACTCCACTGATCCCCAAATATTTGTCTTACTAATTCTGAACATTTTCGCCTAGAAGCCCCTGGAGATGCATCCAGCAAAGATTGGAGGTCGGCGCCCCCATTTGCTTCAAGGTTCCCTCCTCCTCCGCTCCCTTTCCCACCCCCACCCCTCCCCCAATTTAGCGTCCTGCCACCAGGTACCCCGACTGTAGCCGGAGAATCCCCGAACCCTTGGCCTTTGAGAATCTTTCCTCAGATCCTTAAAGGGGTAACACTCAAAAGGTGGAAAATCCCTGTGTTCTACATTGGGGGGTGGGGTCTCCTCGTTCCTGTGCCTCCTGAGCATTTTAATCTTAGCGTCTCCTCTCCATCTCCGCCAACCAAAAGGGCCACAAAACCTTTACGCATGGAGATTTTCACCTTTGAATTCTTTCCTGTCTTCCCACTACAGTCTCTGCCGAGCTCAGCGTGGTCAGCACTGAAAATAAGTATGACTCGAGTTCTCCGGGAGGGATACAGATGTGCTCTTTTTTTTTTTTCATTAAAAACTTACCTGCCCTGCTTGCCACCTACTTCAAATATTGCCACAGCAAATTCAGACCATTGAAGAGTCCTACACCCCCAATTCAATTATTTTTAAAATTAATTTTTATTATTACATCTTTTGAAAACAACAATCCCACTAAATATTAATATAAGCTATGAAAAAATAACAATTCCTCCTAAAATACAAAGAATTTCCTACAAGTGTTGTTGTTTTGCAGTTTTGTAATTTCTTACTATCTGGCTTTTTAAGTTGAAGTAACTGATTTACAAGACACTACAAGTTGAGATGTGCAGGTTCACTAGTCATCAAATATATGATAACACAGATGCATCCTGGTGGAGTAGGGGGTTGGGTCAGCCTCCTCCAAAGGAGCATAGTCCATGCACATCCCAAGGACTGGAGTTCACATCTGGGGGTACAACCAATGAGAACAACTAAATAAAATAAATTAAAAAAAATGAAAATGCTCCTTCTTTCTCTTCTTGCCTGCCTACACGCTTGCATTCCTGCCTGCACCTTTCATTTAAAAAAATGTTTATATATATTTACACATATGTGTACGATAACACACCATGCCCACCACCAAATCACCAAAAGTCTTTCACACTGTTGTTTGGACACCTGCCACCTCTTGCTCCCATCCTCACCCCCTTGCTCACTAATGACCGCAGTTCTGTAGTCACTGTCAACACACCAACAGTGTGACAGTATGTTCCTTCAAGCTACTTACAAATTATTATATTTACAAAAGCAGGAACTGCTATGCATCACTGTTCTGCAGAGCACATTTTGTCAGTCACTACCTATTTTATACTTCTGATGGCTATGCCATTATATGACTCAGTTACTATACCATAATTTGTTTAACCAAACTTCTACTAGCCCTCCATTACAAACATTACTATCTTGATCATTCTTTGATGAACTATGCAAGTATTTTTATAAGATAGAGTTTTAGATGTGAAGATATCCATTTTTTATTTAATTTAATTTTTTTACTCCCAGGCCCTGGTCTCAAACCCAGGTCTGTGGGCTTTTTACATGGCCTGCACCTTAGTTACCTTTGCTGCCTGAGCTGTCTGAACCGCACGGGTGCACACACCAACCCCCAACCCCCGTTTCATCCATTTTTAATTTTTTTCAAGAGAGCAAGGGCAATATTTACGTAGCATTTATTTATTTGTTTGTTTGTTTTTAGAGGAAGGAAGCAGGCCAGAATGAAAGCAAATAGGCAGGCAGGTTGGAATAGAGAAGAAGAAGAAGTATTTTAATCAATCTGCTTACCCATGCATTAGGTGTTGGTCATTTGGATAATTGCCAGTTTGGGATGATTTATGAATAAAGCTTCTATAAACATTCACTTACAGGTTTTATTTCTCTTGAATTGGATTATTGTTGGGTGGTAAAATTTGTTTAGGATCATAAAAAACTGCCAACCTGTTTTGCCAAGTGCCTGTACCATTTTGTATTCCCACTGACAATTATGAAAGTTGAGATTCACATCTCAACACTTAGTATTACATTTACCTTTTTTTAGACTTTCTGATCAATGTGTGGTGGTATTTTGTTGTGGTTTAAATTGAATTTTCCCAGTGATTAATGATACTGAGATATTGTATGTGCTTATTTGCCAAATATATACATAGACATATATATAATTATATATAATTTCTTTTCCAAAGTGTAAATTCAAATCTTTCCCTCTTTTTATGGGGGAATGGGATTTTCTTGCCATTGAGTTCTTTACATAACCTGGAGATATGTCTTTTTATTATTATTAAATCAAATATGTGTTTTGCAAATATTTTCTTCCAATCAGTGGCTTGTTCCTTCATTTTTATTAGCAGGGTCTTGCAAATAACTGAAATTTTTAATTTACATTAAATAAATTCATTTTTCTTTTATGCTTTAGGTTTTCTGTACCCAAATTTTTAAATATTTACCTAACTCAAAGTTATGAAGATTTTTCTCTTTAGAAATTTAAAGTTTTGGGGTTTATTGGGTCTCTGAGTCATTGGGAGTTAATTTTTATATCTGGTGTGAGGTAAGGAGAGAGATTCACACACACACACACGCACACACACACACACGCACACACACACACACGCGCGCGCACACACACACTGTTTCTGTCTAACAGTTGTGATATCTTGTTGAAAAGATTCTCATTTTCTCTCTAGAAGATTAATCAAATAAACTTGGCACTTTTAATAAAAATCAATTGACAGTCTACATGTGAGTCTCTTTTTGAGATCTGACATCTACTTATAAAATGGTGACAAGTGACGCACTGATTTGCCCTCCCAAAGGCAATTTACACCAAAAGTGTGTGACAACGACTTTACAGTCAAGTCCCAGTCATTTGGTCCTTTGCTCCTCCTCTGCCAGGAACAGAAAGTGGGTCTTGAACAACAGTTTCCCTTGTCTTAGCCCAAACCCAGCTCTCAGAAGAGTCTCATGAGCTGATGCCTCAGCATAGCTGGGTGGTCAACTGTAAAGGAAAGGTGCAAGCAGGAAGAAGATAAGTAAAGGCAGGAAGGCGGGAAGAGAAAAAGAGGAAGAAATGCTTTATTTTATTTAGTTGTTGGTCTTGGTTGTTCCCCTTGCCCCAGGACGCGAACATGGGATCCTTGGGATGTATGTGGGCTGAGTTTGGTCAGATGCAACGGACTTAACCGCTACTCCAGCAGGGTGCGCCGAAACATGTATTTTCGTCAGAAACTCTTATACGGCGCTGTCCCGTTTTGCAATAGTGGGCATTATGGACTTTAAATGTGATGAGCAGAGATCCGATCTCCACAGAACCTTCGAATTCAGTTTTACATTTACTCTCCAATAAGTGACTCTGAACAGTTCATTTCTCCCTTCTCAGTAAAATTTGTTCCACCTTAACATGATATTCAGCTTCAGTGAATGATAAAGAAATTTCGAATGAGGGAGTTTTTAAGTCATCACTGAATGCCTCTTTTCTGTAATCCAAAGTGGGCAGAGCCCTGGAGACTCAGAAATGGACACTTCCTTTCCGACGTTTACAAACTAGGAGACGGTGGCTGGGTTCAGCTAGGTGGCGGGATGGCATCATTTTCTGAGATGGGACCCGCCCAAGGGCCTCCCTGAGATTCTCCCCGCGGAGAACCCTCCTGGATGCTCGCCTGCCCGGCGGCGCCTCAGACGCACGCTGAGCCACCGACTGGGTCGCCAGATTTGTCTATAAAACGCATTTGTTCTTTATTTGAAATTCACTAATTTTAAGGAAAGGCGCAGGCTGGAATGAAGGAGGGCCGATGCAGATAGGCAAGACGAGAGAGGAGGAAGCATTTTATTTAGTTTTTCATCTTGGTTGTCCTCCTTATTCCCCTTCCCCTCAGCCGGGGAAAGTGAACTCTGGTCTTTGGGATGTTTGTGGACTGAGCCAAGGCGGCTGACCAAACCAGGGTTCTCCATGAAATTCAGGACCCCTCACCACGAACTCATTTCTCTCATTCCTCTCTTGAGACAGTTTTCTGTTACTCTGCAGTGTCCTGCATCGATTTAACAAACCGGTCAGGCTGCAGGTTTGCTTCTGGAGTCCTTTGCCACCACATTAGCTTGCTCTGTGGGTGTTGGCTCTTTGGACTTGGACAGAGTAGGGGTTGAATTGATTCATTTATCCTGGTAGAGCTGGGAAGGTTGGGGTACACATTCATGCTCATATTGGAAGGAGGAGAGATTCATGAGTCCTGGGGGGGAAAAGATATCACGAAGATGGACAGAAATGAGAGTCATCATGTTTTGAAACAAAATCAGTCATTTCAAGCTTTAGCATAAATCAGGAACACATGGAGAACTTTTTAAAGCACAGATTGTTGGGGCCCAGCCCTGGAGTTTATTTCTAACAAGTTTCCAGGTGATGATGACATGGTTTCTTAGGGGACCACACTTTTGACAGCCACTGAACCAGAGCGGGCAATATTTTTCTTCAAATTTTATGCATATACACATACAGTGTACATATTCACATATAGGTATACTTACTCCTTACCCCTTTTAACAAGCAGAAACTATATGTATTGTTTTGAACTGTGTTCCTTTTCATTTAATAGTTTGAAGAGCTTAATATTTTTATATGTATACTTTGTTTCTGGAAGGATATATGAGAACTGACAGGACCAATGTCCTACTGATGGGAAGGGTAATTGGTGACATGCTTTTCTGTATAGTTTTTTTTTATATTTTTTGAATCATGTGAATATAGTACTTGTAAAATGGAAATAAAATATAAACAAATAAAATAAAGATATATGTTGTTTTTTATTTTTACCCCTGCAAAGGTAGACCAAAAAGAAAATCATGGGTAGGAGCTACACAATACTAATATTTTTCTTTGCTTTTCTCAGGAAAAAATATTTCTCCCTAACTAGAAAGTTGTATGGAGTTTGCTTCGTAGTTTCACCATATCTTTGCAACACCTACTCCTCCTCATCAAAGATAGGGAGTCTTAGACAACAATAATTGCTTAAAAAATAAGTATAAAAGATACAGGATGAAAATTACAGTAGTGAAAAAATTCATCTGCAATGCCTTAAACCATAAGATTCACTATACATAATTTGTTTCCATTACTGTACAGGCAATTTTATCAGTTCATATTAATTTGTTAGACTGTGTTTTTCTGTGGTCCTCAGTTCTTCAATTGTTTCCTGAATGGGGAATCTCTACTAAGCAAAACTTATAAGAGAATGAAATTTTGGTAGGGGAATAAAGCATGCATTACATAAATCATTTAACAAATTTGGTTCTCAGACACCCATGAGTGCTACTGAAGGAAAACAGAACAGGACGGTTAGAGTAAATGACTCAACTGGGTAATGATGAGTACAGCGTTAACTCATCTTAGGAAAGTGCTTCCCCATGCTCTGGGATACCTAGAACAAAATTAAAAGTGCTAGGTAGGCAACCGACGAGGGTGGGATTCGAACCCACGCGTGCAGAGCACAATGGATTAGCAGTCCATCGCCTTAACCACTCGGCCACCTCGTCACTCTGTAAACCTCTTTCTTGAATATCTTCCTCGCTGCAGCATGCCCAGATGTCTTGCAGCAATATGATTTAATTGCCCTTTCCCTGGTTTAATCGTCACACTCATAATCTGAGTCAGGTGTCTTCAAGTACATTTCACAACCACAAAACTGACGATGACACTTAAAATGAGTAAATGACTGGCAAGTAAATACCCAATAGCAAGTGGAGCCAGACCTGGCGCACGCTACTAGGTGCAGATCAACCCAGTCTTGCCTCCAGACTGGGCTGCCTCCCGAGCTCTGCACTCCTCCGAGACAAACACACTTAAGGTCACAGGGTCGGTCTTAGGGTCCCTCCCGCGTGCGGAAAGCCCCTTCCCGGATGTTCCCGCCTCCTGATCCAGGGACTCGTTTTCTGAGTAATACCAGAAAACTGGCTCTGTGATTCGTTTCACCCTCCTGCGTAGTGTGCCCGGCTGCCAGGAGGCGCCGTCACTTCTCTTTTGCTGCCCCCTCTAGGACTTGGCATTGGTCAGTCCATGATAAAGCAGCGAGTGTGAGAACTTGTTTTGAAAAAGCCTAGAGGCGCAGGACCCCAGCTGTATCAAAGTGCAGAATTGGCTTAGTTTGGCTGTTGTGTGCACGGGACGCGGCTGGTGGGCGGAACGTTCCCTGACGCAGGTTTCGGCGCGCAGGTCCTAGTTAATGGCTCTTTTCACTTGACTACCTGCAGCCCCCTGCTGGGAAGCCGAACGGAGTCACTCCTGGTGTGTGTTCCAATTCTAACCTGAGTGACGAAATTCCCAAGGCAAGAAGCGTCTTCCACGCGGGAGAGTTTGCGTGCTTTCCGATCTACAGTGCAGGTTTTTGGAGGGGGAAGTTTTCTAACAAAAGATTCTTGCCTTTTCCCTCCCTATGAAATCACTTAGCTCTGTTTTCAACGTGGTTAGGGGAATTGTTTGCTCTCTCACTCGTGTTCACCGAATATCGAATTATCTCCGGTCAACACAAAGCCGTCATTAGCGGCGCTTCTTCTGAAAGACTAAATGAAACAATCGTCTTTGTTCCTTTGAGAGGGGGCGAGCAGAGTGTCATTTTTCTGATGCCTGCAACAGTTCACTACCACGCACACTCTGACACACAGGTGACTTCAAACTGTTAAAGGAAGCTTGGGCGACGGTGGGGAGTTGCGGGTGAGGAGGAGGCGGTCCGCTATTAACTAAGTTTCACTGAAGTTTGATTTAGACCAGGCTCCCTCCTAACTGGAGGACAGGGAGTGTGCTACTCTGGGCCATTGTGTGCACCAATGGCAGAGAAAACAAACAATAACTGTTGTTAAATGGGAGGATGAAATGTTCTAGATTTACAGCAAAATCTAAGCACCACAATCAAGATAACTAGAAAGCATATTTTCAATTATTAAATCTCTAGTTTAATAATCCTAGTTATTTTTTAACCATTAAGTTTTGACAAGTTAAATAAGTTAATATCAGTAAAATGCCCAGGAAATTGTCTTGAAAGTAGTCATTGCTGTGTAAGCCATTGAGCATAATTGTAGTTTTTATTATTACTAAAATAAACAATAAGCTAATAATGAATGACACGAAGTTATAGTTAATAAGAACACCCAGTAGGAGTGTGGGTTGGAGGTTCAGGCAGCTGAAAAACCTGCGTGTGGACGGTGTAAAACCCAAGGATCCCTGGGTTGTGTGTGCAAGGGATGTAGGGAAACCAAAATAAAGCAGCTAACTAAATAAAGTGCTTCTTCTTTCATTCCTCCCTTTGCTTCTTAAAAAGAACTTAAAAGTCTAGTGGGCGGGAGGGAAAAAAAAACCAAAAACACATATGACCAATGCAGGAAAGAATAAACAAATGGTCAGTGAATGTATCTGAAGACACCCTGCCTTATAGACAAGGAAATATCATTTATAACAACAGTGTGGCATTTTCCTTCCCCCGTTCCCAATTTAGATTTCTGAAATACTGCCCATGTAGCAATTATGCTACAAAATGCTAATACTAGCATGAAAAAAATGTGTACACACATGCAAATATTATACATACTTTGCCAGTAGTTAAATATGAGAGACTATCTAATGTCCACCAATGGAATAGTTAGTCAAAATGGAAGTTAGTTAAATAGCTTATGATTAAGGCAAACATTAGAGGAGTATGTAATTATTTAATTAAAATAATATACATCTACGTATGGCCACAAATATTCTCCTACTGTTAAGTAAAAAAATAAAGATAAATGGCAGAAATGTATTATAGCATTTTTTGTTTGTTTAGACGATAGATGTAGTGTAGACATTTAACATCACAAGGGTTCTTTGTTTCAGCCTCTATTTTACGAAGGGCTCAAACTTAGAGTTTTCTTTTGATCATTAAAGGCATGTCCTGTATGTATATGTTTACCTACGTGCATGTTTTATGTTTATTTTTCAAGTGTTAATTGAAGATTTTTAAGTATATCCCAATATTTTCCCCTTTTATTTGGCATTTCTTGTTTTTATACTGGGAATGAAATTTTGGCAGCATCTGAAAAGGTTGACATACATATTTAAAATGTCCCGAAGAATATATATCAATTGCTAACCGCTGGCATTAGAAGCTTTTAAACTTTCTATGTTAAATATTGTCTAAAGACTTACTTTTTAAAAACCCTGATTATGTCTTATTTAGTAATTTAATTTAAAAAAATAAATATAAATTTAAACAAATTATTTAAAGGCAGAAGAGTGATGAATAGGGCCAAATGCTGCTTTGAAATGAATATATTAATTGAAAAAGTGCCCGTCCTGCCATTTAATAGCAATTTTTACAGATGATAGGCTAGTGTTTCAGCTTAACTTCTTAAAAACTGAACTGGCAGACACTACCTGTATGAAGTCTCATTCCACACACAACTTCAGGTCAGCGAAAAGCATCCTTTTCATTGTGTTCTGAACATCAAGCTCCTGTTTGGAGCTTTCTGCCCATGGAGGCATCCTAACTTTTCACCAGACTACAGAGGACCTGGCTCTACTTCCCTACCTTTTTCTAGTGGGGACCTAAGCTATGCTTTCCATTTCCATCTAATTCACAAGAAATCATGTGCTAATTCCTTGGTTTATTTCCCTTTTTAATAATTTTATTCTTTCTTTTGTCCATTTATTTACACCCTAGAAGGTTAAGTTGTCTATATTTAATTTATTTAAAAGAATATGGGACACTCAAGAAAAAAACTCCAATTTTTCAAAAAGTCTGATGGTCAATTTGATTGAATTTTTATTAACTGGAATAACAATAATGTAATAGTAGTGTCTTCTTAGCAAAGATAGCAGAAAAGTGAAGATCTTATTACAATCTTTTGAAAAGAGAATGTGTTTTAAGTAAGACAATACCCCAGATTAAGTTTAAAAAACAGTATGTTAAATCTAGGGAAAGGAGAAATTTAGGAGACAATTCAGGGCATTCAAGACAGCTGAGAAATGAGGGAAGAGAACATGTATTGCCATTAACATGACTATTTAGATGAGTGGTTTTGAATAAATTGCTGATTAAGTTCAAATTAAATAAAGATAAGATTAGTACTTAACATCACTTCTTTAGAGGAAAACGATCTTGCTGACGGACATGTGAAACTCTGCCTGACCACATTTGTGCCAGGTTGTGGGGTATTTGATCCTTTAAGAGCTTCCTAAGAAAGTAACACACTGATTAAAAAAAGAATAAAAGAAAGAAGTCTGAAGCCATTTTCCCCGATTAAACACCCAGTTAAGTGAGAATGTATAGATTTAAAAATCCTACCTCAGCTCGCTCTGGTGGTTTAGTGGTTAGGTCCGCCAGCTGTAGTCCACAGACATCCCAAGGATTGGGTTCACAATCTAAAACCCAAAATAAAGTTTCCATCTTATGTGGATTCTAACATGGTGATTAAGCCATGTCTTTGGAGTGAAGCCTTTGCCACAGTCTTTACACTGATGAGGTTTTTCCTTTCTGAGAAGGCCCTCTTAATGGGTTAGCTCTGCACATCTGACAAAGGCCTTTCCGCACTGTGTACACAAGTACATTTTCTCCCCACTGTCCTTCCTCAGATGCACCTGAAGTTCTGTTATCCAGGTGAAAGCTTTCCTAAGCCATCACATGTATTTTTCTCACCTGTGGCATTCCCATCCTGCATCCTAAACTTTCATTAGATCCACTATCTCCTCTGTATTTGGCATGCTAAGAGTTTCCTGAGGGCCATCAGACCCCTCCCTACATGGCTCTGTCTCTCCATAAGTTTTCACTTTCATGTTTAATGTTCTGTTCTCAGTCCTTACACCACCACCTGAAAAAACAAACCATACAACTTGAGGGAAAAAGATAACCCCAAAATAATTTAATATGCACCTCTGAGGAACATTGGCTAAGTAAGGAACAGGTCATGTAAAGCCCAAAGACCCAGGTTCAAGATTTGGGACTGGGGCAAATGAAAAGCAAAAAACAAACAAACAAAAAAAACAATGACATGATTAGCCCCATTAAAAATAATTAGGAGAGAGACAGCTAGTAAGGCTAATCTTTATTTTTGTTTCATTTTAACAGAGAATGTTATAGCTTCACTTTATTTAGCATTAGAGGTTCACAGAAATATGTGAGTCAAGGTAAAAGGAATAGTAGTAAGGCAGATGTGGAAGTTAAAAAGAATAAAGCATGGTTGAGTCTCTTACAGGGTATGATAAAGTTGACAGGATGTCACTTCTGTGACTACACAAAAGTGTAGGTTCTAGCTAGTGAACTCTATAGATAATCTCCCTTACTGGCTTACTGTGTGTGATTTAAAAAATAAAGGTCAACACTGGAGAGGCCCATGTGGCAAGAACTGAAGGTAGCCTCTGGCCATCAGCCAGCAAGGGACTGAGGCCCTCTGTGTGACCCCCGGGAAAGAACCGAGTCCTGCCGAGATCCATGAGAGTCTGGAAGGGAATTCCTCACCCCTTCCCTGTCACAACTCAGATGAGACTTGTGAGAGAGAGGGCGGGTCCATTTAAGCAACCAGACTGCTGATCCCCAGAAAATGTGAGATAGTAAATGCGTTTTGGTTTAAGTAACTCATTTTATGCTAATTTGTTAAGCAGTAAATATACCACTAGTACACAAATACGAATCTCCCTAAGTATAAGAATACAATTAAAAAGAGGAGGGAGAATGGCACATTAAAAAGCATTTATCTGTATATAATGCTTATACATGTATTTATAGATTTGTTCATGTATGTAAGACATGTAAAATAGAAAACACAAGAACATGTTACAGGTACACCTCAGAAACACAGCAGGTTTGGTTCTAGATTAGTGTAATAAATTGAGTGTAGCAATAAAAGGAGTTACACAAATCTTCTGATGTCCCCGTGCATGTAAAAGTTATGTACACTGTACTGTAGGCTACAAGGGAGCAATGGAATTGTGTCTAAAAAACAATGTACACGCCTTAAACAAGAATTTATTGCTAAAAATGCTAACCACCACTGACCCCTTAGCAAGTTGGAATATTTATGCTGGTGGAGGGTGTTGTCAAAAAACACAGTATCTGTAAGTGCAATAAAATAAGATATGCCTGTGCTTAGGTCCAAATAACTATCATATCGCTTATGTCAAATGCAATTGTTGTTAAAAGTAAGAAATCAGTCACTGCAATAAATCTAAAATTAGTTTTTAAATCAGAAAACAAAGTAGTAGGAGTGACCAGAGAGGCACATTTGATGGAGGAAATCTATGATAAAGAAGAAAGCAGAAGGAATGAAAGAATTATAAAATCATTCTCTAACCCCTAGTAAAATAGTTGAGCTACAAGGATTGTAAAATGGCCATTTACATAGTGACAATGGGGGGATGATCTGTTCAATGGAGGGATCTGAATGTCATCATCCTAAGTCAATTATTTAATAGTGGGTCACCCAGGTATTAACATCTCTTATCACTGAATGTTAATTCTAACCCAAAATGTTTAACTCCAATTCTTCAAATCTTCAGATCTAATTTCCAGTTTATAGGAAATATAAAGTACATAGGCAGCAAAGTTAATGATACAGAGGAAATAACCAGAAAACTTTAGAGGGTAGGAAACTGGTCTGGGATCATCAAAAAGTCCTGGCTATAGTGAATACAATGGGCTAAGATGACTGGTCTAGACTGAAAAAGAATTGAGGCATAATGACCACCATCAGATGCATTATAAGGTCCTGGTTTGGAAAATCAGTTTTAAAGCTATTTGGCAAAAAATGAGCCAATTTGAATTTGTATAACATAAAAACCTATTGAGAGGGAAAAGGGAGACTAACAGAACAGAGCATGACCTGTTTTTTGGTAAAAGGTAGGTGTATATAAATACATGTGTGTCTATATATGCATACAAATATATCTGCACATAAAAGACATAAGGATATAAAATAAAAAGTCAAACATTGTAATCTCTGATGATAGAATGTTGCACTTTATTTCTGTGACTATTTTCTAACTTTCTTCTATGCATATATACTTCTTTGGTAATAATAAAAGGTAACTCTGAAAAATGCCAAATTTTTACTTTTAATTTTCTATTATAGTCTACTGAAAAATATAAGCACCCAAATACTTGAAAGTAATATCTGCTACCAGACTATGCAGAAAATCCAATAATAGATGTTATAAAATGACTACACCACTGAGGCTGTTCTGAGATGACTTCTCATCTTTTAATCATATTACCTAAAATGTCATCTGTGTCATGTCCTTTAATGACCCTCATGACAAAAAATGAACATGTCACCGTCTACCAGAAACAAAACAAAACAGAAACCCCTACAGCCCATAGTTCATTTCAGTCCAAGTTCAATTTTTTTTAGAGAAATTCTCGTCCCTCTGAGGATTGGGGCTCAGGTCCTCTGTTGCCGGGGGCTGAACCCAGGTGTGTAAATATCCTTCATCTGTCAGCATCTACAAAAGGCTTTTCTGTTGCAGAGCAGTCTGAAACCCAGTGATAAGCAGCACTCATTAACCTGTAAGGATACCTTGAATTTAGCAAGCACTAAACCTCAGGAAGGGGTTCACAGGAAATAACTCCTGAGACTGGGAGGGAGAAGAGCAAAACCAGGAACTTAGTTATATATCCTGAGGTACTGAGGAGCAGCCAGAAAGATAAGCAAAACAAAGTTTCATCAGATCTTGCTGTGCCCTTGACCAAGTTACACAACCTCTTTGAACAGCTTCCACAAGTGCAAATTCGGAAGGATAGCACCTGCTTCTTAGTTGCTGTGAGAGTACAGTGACTGTAAAGGACGGACCACAATGCTCAGAGAATGCCTTCAGTATGTTCACTTACCATCCTGAATCTGCTGGTTCCCACCCACCCCCGCCTTACAGGGTGGGTTAGCTAGAAACTCAGTGCCCTGCTGAATGCTCACTTTTCCCATTGTTCTCAAAGCTGCCACACTTGAAAACTGTTCTGCTCCCAGCTTCCCCACAACTATATCAGACCAGTCTCTTCTTATATATGCACTTCTCTTTCTCTCCTAATCCTCTAGTATGGTGACCATCTCCTCTCCACTCTGGGGGTGCTGCTCATGCACCCAGCTCCACAGGGCTCCCGGCAGGATGGTGAGGAACTGCTCCAGCGCCTTCAACTCCAGCACCTGCTCCTTGCTGTGCGTCTCGGGCCTCAGTCACAGAGCTCCCAGAGCGGGCTTGAGGCCAGACAGGGTCCAGGGGTCTCCTGGTAGCTGAAGTCTCTGAACTGCTGTCTGAAGATCTTCCAGGCAGAGGGCTCGTTTTCTAGAAGGTTGAGAACTTGATTGCTGGGGAGGTCCTCCTACAACTTCACCTACACCATCAAAGGACCCTGCTGACCCCACAGGGCTTGGAGCAGTTGGTCAGCACTCTCTCTAGTGTCCACAGCCATTCTACCTGGCTTCCATTCAACTTAGGCTTCTGTGTGTACCCTGAGGAATGAGTTGTGTTAAGGGGATAGGTGTGTCGTGGTGGAGCAGCACTTAGGTCAATCACCTTCAAAGAAGCTCACCCACATACCTCTGTGTTCAAATCCCTGTGGGGCATGTGGGGTGCAGGGAAGCAACCAGTGTAAACAACTAAATAAAAATAAAATAGAGATTCTTCTTCCTCCTCTCTCTTCCTGCCTACCTTCTTAGTCACCTCCATTCCTGCCTGCACCTTTCATTCTTTAAAAATAAAGGTGTTAAGGGGATAAACTGGCAAATGCTTTGAAGAACTTGCATAAGAAAGGTCTGTAACCAGAGTATGTAATTTTAAAAATTCACTTATTAAATCCAGAAATATTTATTAGAGGTCTATCTTGTATAGAACCTGCTGGAAGTGTTTGAAATACATTCATGAACTAAGTGTCATGGGGAGTCCACTCCAGTTGGGGCCATCAATAAACACAATGAACATGAGTAGTATATTGTGTTTTAGTGAAATAGGCATTATCTGTGTCTAGAGGGCTGGCATGAGGACGTGAGCTTAATGGGAGGAGACTCCTCCAAACCAGTATTAAGAACCTGTATGTGGACACTTGCTTAAAGCAAACTTTGAAGGCTGTACACTTTCCATACTGAGTACATATGAAACAGTGACTTTTTCATGTTAATTTGGGGAAACGGAGGGCAAAATCACACTCAATGGCCTCTGATTTAAGCACAGTTCCTCAGACGGGGGTGTCAGCTGGGGACAAGGTCCTGCCTGGGGCCTTCCGAGTCTCGGGGACCTGCCTGGGTCTCCCACCCGGTGCCTCTTTAAGTTCTGACAGTCCCCCAGCTTCAATTCACCCCAGATCAGAGCAGGCTCCCCCAAGGGGCTCATTGTCTGGGTCCTCACAGGGTGGCCCTCTGACTCTGAGGGTCAAACTGCGATCTCAGCAGAAGCACGTGAGGGGCTCACCAGACAGGTACAAATTACACACTCAAGGCTCTATTGCTGGAGAAGTTTTGGGAACCTGCATTTCCAGGGGAGTGGGATGTGACGATTCAGATCACCTGGGTCCAACTCGAGGGTCCATTTGGTGGTCAAGTTTTGATTGCCTTCCCCAACATCTTGGAGTGCTTGACGATAGCAGACAAAATATGATTGCTCCCTTCCATAGAGGATATTCTGGTAGGTAAGCCATTTCAGGTATATAATTCACCTCTTGTCTCTTCCCTGCCCTTCTCCTGGGTGCCTTCATCTCCTTGGACCTTGTCCAGAACCCTTTCCTCTGCCTCAAATCCTAACTAGTGTAATTTCTCCCAGGTTGTCTGCATGCAAAGTTCCAAATGGTGGAAGAAAGGCTTGTTCTCTCCTTCCCACTTTGCCTCCTCCCACCAAGAGTTTGATGGTTTCACTGAAAGAAGGTAGGTCTTAATACAGTCTCCAGTTGACTACATTCTAAGTTTTATATGTCAGAAGCAGAGCTCTTCCGTAAATGCTGCAAAATTTCTCATGTCCCTAGAAGTGTGTTTTTGAAAGTTTGTTTAACTTCTCATATGTCTTTTCTCTAGGTTTGGCCTAATGAAATTCCATTGCTTGGCCTGGATAATGCTGACCTGCTAATTAACAAATAACAGAGAGAAAAGCATCTGTGTTAGTCAGCTATTGCCACAACACTGCTGTGTAACAGACCACACTAAAATTCAGGGGCTAACAGTAACAAGTTATGGATATGCTTTTGCTGACCAAGGATAGACCAGGAGAGGCTGGACAGTTCTGTTAAAGGCTTCGGGTAGACTGGGCTTTACTGTAGACTATAAGATGGGCTTCTTTCTTCCTTGCTTGTGCTCTGAGCACCAAGATAAAGCAGCAGTAGTATGGAGCAACTCTTGGTGGAGCACAAGACTCAAGGTGTTATCAGTCAGGGTTTCACTGGAGTGGAACCAGTAGGAGACGGATGGTAAAGAGGTATTATAGGGATTTGGCCTTACATAAGTGTGGGAGCTGGTTAGACAATCTGCGAAGATGTTGATGTGTATTTGGTGCTGGAGCCCAAAGTCAGTCAGGAAGAGATGAATGTTACGTGGAAGAAACAAAGAGAAGCTATGAGCTAACACATTATTCACCTCTAACACGCCATCTTTGATAATGGGGGTGTCCGGCAGGAGAATCCGGGGCCCTTCATAGAAGTGAACAAATGTCTGTCTCTGAAATCATAGACTTGAAATTTAAGATGCAGAAGGTGGGCCAGTAGATCAACATCATGTGAGCTGCAAGGGTGTCATATCCTGCTCTTACTTCCTAAATCTAAAGGAATATGGCAACTCCTTTATTTCTGTTTTCAAAATCTCAAATGTCTTTTGTGACCACACTAATAAAGAGATATGCAAGGAAGATAATTCATAGAAATACAGATCTGGCTTAGTTAAGTTGACAAAACACCCATCTAAGTATCTTAAAGGTCTTTACTTGTTCTATTTCACTAGCATTCCAATGGCCAAAGCAAGGTACACGTCCAAGCCCAACATCAACCAAGAGAGAACTATAATCCTACCATAATGGAAGGAGTAGGGAAGTGCTGCACAGTGATCCAAACTATCATATTTATTTTTCTCTCTAGCTAATGAAAAACAGAGTTCTGATGCACAAAGCTAGTTTGAGAAGTAGTCATAGATGTAAACACTCAAACTCTCCTTTCCAGCACTGGGATTGATTTGTATGAAGGCATGAGGGGAGGAAGCAGTTCTTAGAACCCAGAGATAAGAGCTAAAGCCATAGCAAAAGTATATAGCTGCCTGATAGGAGATTTAGGAAAAGAATACAGTCAACCTAAAGCAATGCTGGAGGGAGACAGCTACAGGAAGATTATGCTAACTTCACCCTCTTCCCACTCTAATCTCCTGTACTCCTTATTGGTTGTGTTATTGAGTTTTATGAGTTCTTTGTATATTTTAGATATTAAGCTCTTATCAGAAATGAAATGCAATTATCTTCTCCCAGTCAGTAGGCTGTCTTTATTTTGGTGATATTTTCTTTTGCTGTGAATAAGCTTTTTGGTTTCCCTTGACGCTGGAGCTGAGTCCCCAAAGGCATTTCTAAGGTTGATGTCATGGAATGTCTTTCATATACTGTCTTTCAAGAATTTTATGGTTTCCGGTCTCATGTCCAAGTCTCTAGTCCAGTTTTAGTTAACTCTTGTGAATGGTGTTAGAGAGTGGCCCAAGCTTCATTCTTTTGCATGTGGCTGTTCAGTTATCCCAACACCATTTATTGAAGAGATTTTCCTTCCTCCATCATATGCTTTTGGCTCCTTTGTCATAGATTAGCTGACTGTATGTGAGTGGGTAAGTTTCTGGTGATTCAATTCTATTCCACTGGTCTTTGCCTCTGTTATTAGTCCAGTACCATACTGTTTTGATCACTATCACTTTGTAGTATAGTTCAATGCTTGAGAGTGTAATCCCTCCAGATTTGTTCTTTTTTTTCCCTCATAAATGGCTATTTGGGGACTTTTGTTGTTCCACACAAATTTGAAGATATTTGTTCTATCCTGGAAATAAGCCTGTAGGATTTTAATGGGGAATTGCATTAAATCTGCATGTTGTTTTAGGTAAGATGACCATTTTATGATGTTGATTCTTCCCAACCATGACCAGGGGATGTCTTTCCACTTCTTTATGTCCTCTATTCCTTTTAAAAAGGACTTGCAGTTTTCATTGTAAAGGTCTTTCACTTCCTTCGTTAAGTATATTCCAAGGTATTTGATTATTTTTACTTCTATTTTAAATGGTGCCATTTTCTTGATTTCATTTTCTGTTAGCATGTTGTTTGCATATAAGAATGCAATGGATTATGCATTGATTTTGTAGCCTGCCACTTACTCTATTTGTTGATTAGTTCTAGTAGTGTTTTAGCAGTTTTTAGAGTTTTCAATATATATATAATTATGTCATCTGCAAATAATGATAGTTTTACTTCCTTTCCAGTTTGGACTTCTTTTATTTCTTTTTCTTTACTAATTGCTCTGGCTATGACCTCTAGTATGATGTTAAATAGCAGTGGTGAGAGTGGACAGCCTTGCCTTATTCATGACATTAGAGGAAATGCTTTCAATTTTTTGCCTCTGACTATGATGTTGGCTGTAGGTTTTTAATATATGGCATTTATAATGTTGAGGTATGTACATTGTATGGCCATTTTATTTTTTTAAATCATAAATGGGTGTGAGTTTTGTCAATTTTCTTAGACAGGTTTGTTGACTTTGCTTATTTTTCAAAGAACCAACTTTTGTCTTCATTGATCTTCTGGAATATCTTTGTTTTTTATTTCATTTATTTCTGCTTGAATTTTTATTATTTCCTTGCTTCTACTGATTTCTTTGCTGTATTCTTTCTCTAGTTGCTTTAAATGTTTAGATTGTTTATTTGGGATTTTCCTGTTTCCTGAGGTGGGCCTGCATTGCATTGAACTTCTCTCTTCATACTGCTTTTGCGGAATTCCATAGGTACTGGTAGCTCATGTCTTCATTCTCGTCTGTCTCTAAGCATTTTTAAAGTTCCTCTTTAATTTCCTCTTCTACCCAAGAGATATTCAGAAGCATACTGTTACACTCCAATTAATTTAGGGTTTCCCAGCATTGTATTTTTTTTTCAATTTCTAGTTTTAAGTCATTGTGGTCATAGAAGATGCTTGGTATGATTTAAATCTTTGTAAGTTTATTGAATCATTTTGTGTCCCAGCATATGAGCTATCCTTGTGAATGCTTCATGCACACTTGAGAAGAAAGTGAACTCTGTAGTCTGTGAATGCAGTGTTTAGTATCTATTAGATCTGTTCCAAGTGGTAATTTAAAAGTGCTGTTTGTTTCCCTGTTAATTTTCTGCCTGGTTGATCTATTCATTGTCATAAGCGGGTTGCTGACGTCTCCTACTATTGTTGTGTTGCTGTCAATGTCTCATCAGTTTTAATACTTGTTCAATATATTTTGAAGCTCTGACATTTGGTGTATATATATTAATAAGCATTATGTCTTCTTGTTGAATTGACTCTTTAATCATTATATAATGTCCATCTGTCTTTTGCTATGCATTTTAGTTGGAAGTTCATTTTATCCAATGAAAGTATGGCTGTTCCTGCTTTTTTGTGGTTGCCATTTGACTGTAGGATTGTCTTCCAACCATTGACTTGAGTATGTTTATCTTTTGAAAGGTAAGTTTCCTGAATGCAGCAGAAGTTTGGGTTATTAATCTATTTGGTCATTCCTTGTCATTTGACTGATGAGTTCAGTCCATTAACGTTTAGGGTGATTATTGCTATATAGCTGTTTATTGTCATTTTATAATTTATTTTCTGTGTATTGTTTCAGGTAGTGCCTTTATTCTTCTCTTTCTCTTCTTAGATGAGTTGGAGGTAGTTATGTTTTGATTGGTTTCCTGTTTTTTCTCCTTTGCTTTTTCTCTAGAGATGTATTGAGGTTATCCTGAAGTTAGTATTAAGAATTATGTTTATCTCCTATTTTTATTTGAAATCAGATTAGTCTTACACTCATTCTAACCATCCACATTTTTTTCTCTTCTGCTCCTCCCCAATTTTTACATTTGCTGTTGTACTGTCTTTAAGTAGGGTTTCTTTACACTTTACAGAGCAATCTTTAATATTTTTTGTAGAGCTGGTTTTGTGGTGATAAATTCCTTTAACTTTTGCTTATTGGAAAAGCTTTTTATCATTCCTTAGTTCTGAATGATAATCTCACAGGGTATATTACCTTAGGTTGAAAATTCCTTACTTTCATTGGTTTTAATGTATCATGCCATTCCCTTCTATCCTGTACAGTTTGTTGAGATATCTACTGACAGTCTTATGGGGACTCCTTTGTATGTGACTCATTTTTCTTTGGCTGCTTTTAAGAATCTTTCTTTCATATTTTTGACATTTTGATGACAATCTAGGTGTATTTCTGTTTGGGTTTCTTTTATTAGGAACTTGTTGAGCTTCCTGGGTCTGGAGGCTTGCTTTATTCTTCAGATTAGGGAAATTCTCAGCCATTATTTCTTCAAATACAGTTTCTGCCTCCTTTTATCTCTTCTTCTGGGACCACTATGATCCCAATGTTGCTCCTGTTGAAGTTATCTCGTAGGTCTCAAATGCTGTTTTCATTTCTTTGCATTCTTTTATCTCTTTGTCGGTTTGCTTGAGTGAATTTCTCTTCCCTATCTTCTAGCTCATTAATTCTATTGGAGGCTTCGTCCATTCTATTCCTGAGTCTATTGAATTCCATAAGTCAGCTATTGTGTTCTTTGCTTTTTTGACATGTTTTGAGCTGCTTTTATTTCTTCTCTTTTTTTCTTTTTCTTTCTCTATTGTTTTCTTGATTTGATGAGTATGTTTATCACTGTTACCCCAAATTCATCCTTAGTTTGCATATGTCTGTTATGTTCAGATTTTCCACTTGGTTTTTAATTGGATTAATCATTTTGCATATATTTCTCTTTTTCCTCTCTCTGTCTGGCATTATGTTTCTGTGGATTAGGTTTCCCTGCAGTGATGGCCTTGTGTAGGGTATTGACTTGCACTGAATAAGCCTGCATCTTGGTTTGAACACTGGGATTTCTTGAATTTTGTGGCATCACCACTGGTTGGATGTGTTAATGTTCTTATGTGGAACCTCTGTTGGGGCCTGAGAGTTCAGCCTATGGAGTTGGAGTTTTGTGGGAGATGCAGAGCTTTCGCCCACCATCTCAGCTCCAAATGGTAATATCACCTTGTTGTTGGCCCATAATCAGAGATCAGGCTGTAGTTTTGCCTCCACCCACATGGTGGATCTAGTGGGTAGCACTGACTGTTTCTCTCTCTGGGAGACTCTCTTTTTTCCTTTAAGCTTTGGGGCAAGATTTCTGGTGGGCAAGTCGTGCAGCTCTAGTGCAATATTGTGGGAGATGCTGGGGTTGGGATATTGCACTAACTGCCTTCCAGTTATGGTGACACCTGGTGTAATTTCCTCACTGGGGCTCTCATTCAAACCACCAGTCACTGGTCCTTCTTCTGCCCTGTGTCAAGATCCTCTTCCCTGGCTTCATGTTCTGGTCCTGATGGGTGGGTTCTCTGCTGCTTCCACCATTCTTGGAGGCTTGGTTCTTCCCACAGTTCTACCCCCTCTGCCAAGGCTGGAATCCAGAATCTGTGTAGTTCTGAACTCTGATGTTTTTGCCTACCCTTTACGGTCGATTATTGCTGCGGCTCTATGGCCTGTATACCTGCATTTTCTAGTGTTTGTTTATGGAGAATCAGTGAATTTCTAGTTGCTCTGTGGGGAGGATGTGGTTGTTGCTTCTATCAGGTTGCCATCTTGACTCCGATTCCCACATTTCATGTTTGATAAAGGTTTATTCATTTTAATACACAGATGAGTTTATCCTCATTGTGGAATATCTGGTAGAACCTCAGGCTCCATATTCAACATTTTCCCACAGTATCATATTTATGTTGTCTTGTTCCTGTGTCATTACAATGCTGCCTTTTCAAATTCCAGATGATTCAATATATTTTTTTCTGTCCTTGACTTCTTCAGATATATTCTTGCTTTCAGATCTATCTGTCTGTCCTATTTACTCATGAATTTCTTGCATCATGCATCAGGTTACCATCTGAAAAAATAGATGATGAAATATGAAGGAAAATTACTATTAAATTTAAAATTACTATTTTTAAGGTTTGAAATGATGGAGAAGTTAATTTTAAGGGGGAAGTTACATATATTTAATTTTAGGCATTTGAAAAGAGTCCCAATGATGTGGCTGAAGGGCCAGAATCTAAGATATGCAAGTGAGAAAAATGGTATTTGATGAAGCAAGATGTTGAATTAGATCAATTTGTCTGTGAATCATGGAAAATAAGAAAAGGTAAACAACTTAATTGGGGATGATATACAACACTTCACCTACAAAGTTTTAAATTTATTCAAAAGGTAATGGAGAACCAGAGTTTCAGAGGAAAAACTGCATTATCAGAGAGGAGTTTTAGGAAGAGAACTCTGAGACCATTATAAAGGAATATATTGAAGCAAAGAGAAAGCCCTTAGGAAACAGAGATGGTAAAGAAGATATAAGGTGTAGGGAGCTGTTAAGGTAAAGAGTTCAGGTCAGAATGCGGTGGAAATTTGAAAGAATGCATGGTCCTATGACAGATGATCTAGTGATGGAAAAGGCTCTATTGAGGAACAGTTGGAAGAGGTTATAAAGTTAGGTGGGCTCAGGGCTCTGAGGGAAGTCCCTATAGTTGCTGATTTAGTCAGTAAGCAACAGAGGTTTGGGAATAACAAAAAGGAATGAAAAACACAAAAAGCAGGTTGTAGAGTGAACTACTGGGATTAAAACAAGCCACAATTTTTTTAAAGTCCCACCATGCAGAAATCACGGTGCAATGGGAACAGATTGCTCATGGCTATTACCATGGGAAAGCAATACTCTTGGCATACTGCTCTCCTTTGTATTGATCTACAGAGAGTATATTCCCAGTGTTAGTTACTGTGGAGCTTTTCTTATGCTGAGATCAGATGCTCTCTGTCCTTCACAGTGTAGGACATAAACAAACAATGCACTTCTCTCACTTTTTGATGCCTCTGAGAAAATTTGAAACTCCTTCACCTAGAAAGAGGAGTAAAGACACCAGTATCATAATGTTCAGGGAATTATTATTGAGTGGAAAGGAAGAAAACAATCTAATATTTTGGATGCACCTGAGATGAGCTCAGGAGTCAAAGCTTAGAAAACCACATTGAGGATGCTGAGCTTGAAGGCAAAAGCTAAGGATGACACCAGGAAGTAATGGCTTCCTAAGGAGACTGGAGGGGTGACCATGGCTTACTTGTGTAGGAACGAAAGTGGCTGAACCCCATACTTAGGCCTTTCAGTTCACAGAAGGGTTGGTACCTGGGGGACCAGAGGTGCTGAATGATAGAACTGAATGCAGAGCAAAACCTTGTAAATATCCCTCACTTTTCTTCCTCTCCTCATTCAAGTTGGGCTATACTTCTGCCCAATTATACTTACAAGGAATTACCTAGGAAAAAACAACAGATCAAAAAGTATAGGATAGTATTTAGGCTGGAATTTAGTGTGACTGACTTCAGGTTCCAGTGTTGCTATGCCCCTTGAGCAAGTAATTTAACTTCCCTAATCTGTTTCCTAGGGGTGGGCAATAAGAAAATTAAGGGCCCTGGGCATCAAGCAGATCAAACGAGATCACATAAGGCAAAGTCACTTTCATGAGAGTTCACATGCTTTAATGTTAGCTTCATTTGTAAAACTCAGTGTCACAACAGTCTATGGAGAAACAATATATCCATTCTACTCACCATGTCTCTGTGTAAAGTATACTCTTTACTGAGTCTGCTTAAAAGGGGTCAACTAGTCTGCTGTGAATAAAAAGTAGGGAAACTAATGCTTTCCTTGAAACTGAACCATATATAAAAACATGACATGATCTTTGTAATCCAGAGGCTTCCTGTGTTATTAGGGCATAGACCTAGTTCATTTAACTCAATGAACAATAGACCGTGAATATGTAATATAATGTTGTGGTCCTGGATTAAAATGTAGTTCAAGTCTAGAGACCATTAAGTCCCATTGGTTAGAGAATCTTCATGGGATAGAGGAATGCAGGGTGAATCTTGGAGAAAGAGAAAATTAAGAATTCCTCCTCCTTTTTAGACTGGGAAAGGTTCAGGAGTTGGGAAAGTAATCTGGGGCAAGAAATGGAAAAAAGCCTTGTGAACTGAATTAGGAGGCTGCCAAGTTGTGTTTAGCTAAAGGCCACCAGGCAGGGCAGCCTGTAAAAAGGCCACCAGATTTGGCAAACCCTGGTGGAGTAGTGGCTAGGTCCACCTCCAATGGAGTACATCTATATCCCAAGGACCTGGGTTCAGCAGGGAATGACCAAGATGAAGTAAATGAAAAACAGTATTTTTTCCTCCACTCTCTTTATGCCTGCCTGCCTATTTGCCTTCATTCCTGGCTGCACCTTTCCTTTAAAAATTTTTTTCTTCCCCAGATCTTCATTCTCTTTGAGGAGTTCCTTGCTCTAGCAAATGGACTTGATTTCTTTATGTCCACTTTTATTCTGAAATTTACCTTGAAGTAGTTCCTTCACGTGCTATGATTACATGAGTGTTTCCACACTATATTCAAGAAAAGGGCAAATCTTTTACTTTGTATTCAATATAATTTTAATTAGTCAATTAAAAACATACCAAAACTAACAACCAAAAAACCCAAGGAAGGGGAAAAATAAAACAAGCAAGTCCCTTCTATCAATCTGGCAAACTCAGCCTTGCTGTCAAATATCCTCCACACTTTTCCCAAGGTGACCTGAGAAACTAATCTTAGATAAATTTTTGGCCAAGTTTCATTTCCTTCTGGACTCCTCTAGGCCCTGTCTGTGCTGAAGACATGTCTGGCAGAGATATCAATAATCCCCACTCTGATTTACCTACACTAAAAGCTGGGAGATCCCTCAAATTCAGCTGCTCCTGGTTCACCAATATGGAGTGTTATGGATGTTTCTGTAGCTCAATCATGTTGCTTTCTATATTTCTTTCTGGAAGAATATCTTAAAGACCAGGTGTGTCTTGTTCTTGGGCTTGAAATGTACATTTTGTGTCGTAAGTGTAAATATTAGGATAAAAACTAGATTAACCAGTTGAGTGGTATGAATTGGTATCAACAGCCTTATATGAATGAAATTAAAATTAGAGTATATGGACATATTTACGGTTTTTGAAAGGAAAGGTGTAGGCAGGAATGAAGGCGAGTAGGCAGGCATGCAGGAAGAGAAGAAGAGGAAGCATTTTTTTATCATTTTCATTTGTTTACCCTGGTTGTTTCCCTCTAGACCTGGGACTCTAACCCAGGGGTATGTGGCCTGCAATCCTTCAAAGGTGAGTGACCTAACCACTACTTTACCAGGGCATGCCTATATTTATGTTTTGATGGGAGCTTAACACCTATCAATCTTTTTAAAGGAAAGGTACAGGCAGGAATGAAGATAAGTAGAGACAGACAGGCAGGAAGACAGAGGAGGAAGAAGCTTTTAATTAAGTTTTTCAGTTATTCATTTTGGTTATTCCTGCCAGTCCCATGCAGCGAACCCAAGACCTGGGGATGTGTATGGACTCCAACCTCTATTCCACTAGGGCACACCAACACCTATCAAATTTAATATCCCAAGTAGAAAAACCTCTGTAAGATCCTAAAGGCTTGTGTCTTATATCATTTTGACTTAAAATAATGCTCCATTGGGAATAGGTCAGATAGTCTCAATGATTCCCTGTTCAAACTCTGAGCCACTGTATCACCAGGATATTCAGGGTATGATATGACAGTGACTTTAAGAAGCAAAGAGGATGAAGAATCATAAAGGAGACATATCAAAAGAACAAAATAAATAGCAGCATCCACAGAAGATGCAGGAGAGTATGTGAACAGCTCCAACGACAAGCTACTGGTTTCTTTCAATGTGATATATGATATCAGAATCACTTCTACTTTAACCAACTAGATTAACAGTGGTAATAAAGATACCACTTCCTGATTTTGAATCTGTTACACAGTGATAAGGTCAGCACGGCTTTCTAAAGTGGTCAGTAAGTCCTGATTTATGGCTGAAGTCCTTCCCATATCTAATCAGGATATATCGACTTCTGCCCTCTGTGAATCCTCTGATCACAAGCAAGGTTTGACCTCTGAATGAAGGCTTGTTCACATTCCTCACACTGATGGGGCTTCGTCTCAGTGTGGATCCTCAGGCACTGATGCTTCTTCCAAAGGCTTTCCCACATTCTTACCACGTACAGGATTTCTCTCCAGGGTGATGTTTCTGATCTCTGACTGAAGGCATTCTAACACTCCTGGCATTTGAAGAAATCTCTTTAGTGTGAATCATCAGATGTTCAATAATGTACTAGCTTTGACTAGAGGATTTACTATACTCTTTATACCCATAGGATCTCTTCCTAGTGTGGATCTGCTGATGAACAGGTCTATATTTTGACTGAAGACATTCCCCACATTTAATGCATTTAGAGTGTTTTATTTTACTATGAATTCTTAGGTGTGAAAGAAGGGCTGATTAATAACTGATAGCTTATTCACAATGACTACATTTATAAGGATTCTCTACAATGTGAATGAATTCTCCATAATGTGAATGAATTCCCCACAATGTGAATGAATTCTCCAGTGCCAATCAAGACTTGAGCTCTGAGCAGAGGCCTTCACACATTCCTTACATTTGTATCATTTTACTCTTCTGGGGTTGACTTTTTGTTCTGATTTACCCTCAGATGGAAAAGCTCTCCATACCTTGGATCTTGGAAAATACTCAAAAAATTCTTTTCTACAGAAGTCTGCTTTGGAGCTGATTCACAAATTACAGTCCTGGTGTCACCTCCTGCTGAGAGAGAAATTACTGAAATGCCACATGTCCCACATAACGGTTCTGATGAAAGATTAGTAAAAATAATATTCTATAATATATTTATATATTAGTTGATAAAACTGATAATACCAACCACATTACCATTTAGTAATATCAGGGATTGTGCTAAATATCATCATAATTTTCTATTCTATAAAGGAAGGTGGCATGAAGGAAGAGGAGGAAGAAGCATTTATTTATTAATATTTTTAGTTGTTCCCCCTGGTCTCAGGTCATGAACCTGGGTCCTTGGACTGTCTATGGACTGCTCCTTAGGCACAGGCTTAACAACTGAGCCACCAGGGCACGCCATTCAAATGGTTTTTGACACTCACTGTGCCTATGAATCATAAAATGAAAATAAATAAAAGGCTTTTGAATCTCAGCTGAGATCTAAAATCTCAGAATGTAGGGAAAGAAAGGAAAATCTCCCAAGAATTTTCAAAGGGTCCTCAGTGAACATACCTTCTAGTATTCATCATCTGTGTATCTATACCCTCCCATACAGGAGTCTAGGCTGGCCTATGACTTGTTTTATCCAATCAAATGTGGTAGAAGTGATGCTATGTCCGTTCTAGGACTAAGACTTTAATAAGGTGTTTTGAGATCTCTGAGCTACTATGTAAGAAGTCTAGTTACTATCATGGAGAGATTACATGGAAAGAGAAAATGAGATAACCTGGGCCCACCTGTCTAGGGTATCAGTAAGCTCAGTTTTCTAGCCCTCTCCTGATAGGTGTGATACATGTGAGTGAAGTTTCTTCAGCATCTCAGTCCAGGCAGAAGAACAACCCTGAATATCCTAATCAACCCAGAGAATGTGAGAGATCATATAATGGTTGTTCCTTGAAGTCACTAAGTTTTGGGGTGGTTTGTTACATAGAAATATATTGCTGGCAGCTAAACTCCAAATGAGCAATTTTGCTATGCTCACGGCAACACCATGAGCTTGATTACAGAGATACTGAAGCTTAGATACTATATGACTGGCCTGTGATGATATGGTTTGTAGATAGTAAAGCCTGACCTGGAATCCAGGCCTACCTGAATCCAATCCGCTGTATTTTTTTTAATTAAAAAGATTATTATTTTTTTGACAGCTCCAGTTCTTGAACTTTATAGACTATTCCTTAGCCACCTGAGCTATAGGATGCCCGAAGCCTGTGTTCTTTATTTTTATAGCTCAAAGAATACATAATCGTGGTAACAATTCTAACACACAAGGTATAACAATAAAAAGTCCAAATCCCACTTATCTTTTTCCATTACCTCTGTTTATCTTCCCCAGAGGTAAGTGCTGTAGCTTTGTTGCCTATATAATGAATCTCCTCCTTTTATCCAGTGGCTATCAACCTGATTCCATTTATAAGATTTTTCTCTCACATAAGTGCCAAAATATTTTTTTTTACATAAAGATATCCACTGAAGCATTGCTGAACAAAAATACTGAAGACATTCTAAGTGTACCTCAGTCAGAGACTACTGAATTTATTACTGTATATTTATACCGCAAACCATCTGTCCAAATAAACGAAGTAATTCTATTGAAAAGAATAATATTTCTTCATTTTTGCAAGTAGACACAAATATCCCCTGCAACTCAATGAATATCGTGGCACCCAATGATTTAACTAGAAAGTAAGCTGTAAGAGGACAGAGATACTCTAGTTCACCACCATATCTCCAGTGTTTAGAATACTGGGCACATTCGATGCTCAAAACAAAATTGTGTTTCCTGAGTGAATAATATCTTGTGTTGTCTCCTTAAAAAAAAAAAAAACCCAAAAATGCAAAGTGGTGTGTATAGTATACATATTAAAATATTCCCAGGATCTGTGTAATCAGGTATGGTAAGACATAATAGATATGAAATGGCCATGATGAAGAAAGATGTTTTTTACACTCACAGATCCCTACTAATAGGAGGCATGGCATGGGGCCACGAGGGAAAGCACCAAGGTTAGGCAGGAGGCAGAAGAGGAAGAGGAGTGAGCATAACCTAGAGTCTTACGGAGTTTTCCTGGGAAGAAACAGGCAAGGTAGAGTAGAAACTCTGAGTAATTTTCAGATTGGACAGTTTGAATGATTTCGACAGGATCCATGGTATAGGGCTGACCGCTGGTTGTCAAGTACCTAACTGGGTGATTTAGGGCAGGGGGGATGCTGGTTTGGTGTGTGTTTGATAAAGGAGATATTGAGGGTCTGAGTTCTGAACTGAGAGTCCACTGCAACCTTTAGGAACAAATTAGCCTTAAGAGGGGCAGTCTCCCCAGGATCAGTGTCCCAAATGACAGAGCATCAAGAAAGTAGAAAACAATAAAATACAGTCAATGTATAGTCATTTGCTCTATAAAGAGAGGAGAGACTTTAATATGCATAGACCAAATTAGAATTCCATATTAGAGAACGTTAACAGTGGTTGACTCCTAGAATGGAACTTTTATTTTCATTTTCTATCCTTCTAGTTTAAAATATATGCTATTACTATTACTCTATAATAATAACACTTAATAACTAAATAAAATATAATATCGGAGATAGCTATAGTAAATCTACAGTAGATTGGGGCATCTATAGTTTGAAAAAACAGTTGATGGTAATTTAGTTTCATAGTTAGAATTTAAAATCACTATCATAACCCAAATAAAAAGTATAAATCACAATGCAGAATTAAAGCAACTCTGGATATTCTCACTTTTAAAATAACCTTTTGGCAATACATTTATTCTGCTCTCCCCAGCTGTAACTTTTCTCATCAGAAACACTGCTTTTCTAGCAGACACTGCATAGTCAGTACTTCCAAAAGATCACAAGGGTTCACATGTTAAGGCTTACCATTCTCTTCCCAAGGATTATGTTCCCAGAGGTCACACTTTAGCTGGACGGTCAATGATCGATCTTCAAGGCTTACAGCTCCTACTTCCTTCCACAGCTCTGCTTATTTGTGGTGTGCATTGGCTAGGACCTAAGGACAAACAAGTCAAGTTGGGCTTATGTGAGGAATCCAGATATGGCAATGCCAAAACCCTCAACATGTGATTAAAATTTCCTACGGACAAAAGATGAAGAATAAAGAAAATTCACGTGTTTTTTGTTTTTGTTTTTAAAATGGAAGGAATGAATGCAGGTAGGCAGGCAGGAAAAGAGAGGAGAAAGAATCATTGTATTTATTCAGTTGTTCATTTTTAATTGCTACCTCTGGCCCCAGGCCTCAAACCCAGGTCCTTGGGCTGTATGTGGACTGTGCCCCAGGCATGGGCTTAATATCTGAGCCACCAAGACATGCCAAGTATCTTAATTCACATAGGAAATAGGAGCTTCAAACTAAAAAAATAGACATGCTTCAGCCTAGCACATAATGGATGTGAAATCCCCTTGCTTACATGTACCCACTGTCTGCTTACAGACACTTGTGCTTTCATCAGCGAACTGTGGACTGTCCTTACCCACCTGCTGGGCACAGTCATCATGTCCTCAACATTCTCTGAATGATATCCCCCACACCCTGGCCTGGAGGTCCCTAAATGGTCAGGAACAAGCTCCAGCAGCTGCAGGATCTGCTCCTTGCTGTGTGACTAGGCTAAAGTCACTTTTGGCAGAGCCCCTGGAACCAGCTCAGGGCCTCTCAAGGTTCAGAGGACCTCTTGGTCACAGAACTGCCTGAAGCACTAGTACAATATTTGTACATTCCTTCCTTAGTTGTTCAGGCTCCTGCGCCCAAGTATGGCCCTCCTCTTCCTCGACCTTGACTATGCTTAGATTCTCCTGTTCCTCTCCAGCGTGGACCACATGAATCAGGCTGCCCCTTCTCTCAAGTTGGTGGACATCTTGGACTGCAGTGGTTCAGGATAGGATTCACTTGTCTTACATCGCAGTTCAGGAAGAATCTTAGAGAGTATTTCTGTAGAAGGAGAACCCACTATTGAAACAGCAAAATAACCTGAGCAGTCAAGAACCTATATTACTGGTCAAGAAGACTCACTAAGGTTATGATATCCCAGCAACAATCTGGTAACATCCACAGTCAATAGATTTGAATTATTAAAAAAAGTTGATTTGGTTGCCCACATACAGAAAAATTCTGCATAAAAGCAGCATTAGAACTTTTGTTGTAGGAAATAATACCACAGCCATAGAAATGCTTCTGAGGAACAGAACGGGTCATGGGACACTCAGGTTGGAGAAAAGTAGGTTTCATGATCTTTCTCAAGTTAAGGGAAAATAGTCACACCTTAGTAAACTTAACAATGAAAATATACACATCCAATAAATGAGCAAGGCTTGGCAGAAGAAAATTTAAATATTTCCTTGGGGTTTTATTAGGACTGTAGTCTGAAGATACAAATTTAAGAAGGCCTTGCTCTGAGTTGCCTACCTGGGGTAGGGGATATATTCACATAAAGAAGGCAGGATATGCAGATTAGGGTTGGAAGGCCAACTGGTGCAATCACAGGCAAACTAGGTGTAAAATTTGGAGAGCTATGACTGGTAAATTTTCAATCCTTAGTGTTTTATGGTGGGCTGACTTGGTTTTTAGTTCTTTTCAAGAGATTGGCTGTGTCTGGCATACCTAGATGTGCCTGGGGTCTGATTCTCGACACCCCTCACCGCCAGTTGTGTTTTAGTTACCCAAAGTCAAAAGACTCCAAAACGTTTCTTATCACACATGAGCAGTGAGTCTTTTTCTTTAAAGGGAGAATAATAAACTAAAGATGCATAAACTGATTATAGCATTCATCATTCAGGGATAAAGCATTAACCACCTCTCCATCAGTTGTGACATCACCTACCCTCTCCCCCCATCCCATTGCAGTGTATGAAAAGAATTACCAAGCAAAAGCCAAGATAATTCCATCTGAAATACAGAGGGAGGGCAATTCAACACTGAACTCATAATCAAACATTATTGTATGCATTGGGGTGGGAGATCAGGAGAGCCAAGCCATGCAGACCCTTCCCTCCCCACCGCACCTTAGCCCTGCTGGTCACCAGGAACGGGGAATTCTCAGCTTGGTTGCGGAGAAGCGTGAACCACTCACCCAGCACTCTTGGGGAAGGCTGGTGCTCCCTGGAGACTAGTCCTGGCAGCAGTAATGGGAAAACCAGAGGCCGCCACATCAACTGGGAGCCCAGAGCACACGTCGCAAAAGGAGTCCTAGACCCCAGGCTACTTCTGCTATCAGCCTGGCACTAGGGAGACAGGATCTCAGATTACAGCACTGCTCCAGGCATCTGTTCTCCACTGGGTGGTGCCAGGCGGCTGAAGCACTTCACTCGGGGACTTTTTTGCTTCGAACCTCCCTATCTCTCCCCATCCCTGGGGAAATTTGAGACCCTCCATTAAGTTCAGGTTGCTGAGACCCACTGACTCCAGGGGTGAGCTGTGAGACCTTGTGTGGTGTAGTTTTATTGGCGAGTGGAAGTTCTTAGTACATCCTGGATATACACTGTGTTTAATGACTATCAAAAAAGGGCTCCCATTTCCTCTTTTACTCTCTTCACGGTGTCTTAAATTAAAACAACATAAAAATAATTTTTTTAAGACCTCTTTTATTTAGGTTTATAGAAAAAATGGAGCTGAAAGTTCCCATTGTTACAGTAACAAGATATCCCAAACACCTCTTACCAAGACACATAGGGTTAAAACAAACTGACTCTAAGACAGTGCTTTTATCTTAGTTTTAAACCTACTCTTTCCCCAAAATAACTGTTTAAGTGCCAATGAACCAAAATGGCAGAATAACCTAACCTCAGGAACACTATCTAATCAGACTTCCAGCCTGCAGAGGGCGACACCTGTCAGACCACCAGAAGCAACATCTCAAGACACCTCCAGGACAGAACCTGCTGATGTGCACATTCCCCCTTTTCTGCCCCCTTTAAGACCCCTGGTCTAGTCTGAGGAACTGGAGATGATCTATTTGAGACAGCAGTCCACCATCTCCTCAGGTTGCCAGTATCTTGATTAAAATATTTCACTTTTCACCAACATGTGTCTCCTTGATTACTGGCTTTTGGGGAGCAAGGAGCCAAACTTGTGTTAGGTAACAAAATGTTCCCTGCTACTCCCCCTTTTCCCCTACACACAAGTCCACACAGTTTTCCCTATGTTAACAGCTTGCATTTTAACAAAAATATGGTACGATCATTAAAAAGAGTGAGCTAATGTTGATACAGTATTAACTGAAGTTCATAGTCTATGTTAAGGTTCACTGTGTTTTATACAGGTTTTAGAAAACAAAGAACATACCAACCATTACAGTATTAGTTTCACTGTCCTAAAAATACCCAAACGACCACACCTCAATTTTCCCAGCCTGATCTTTTTACTGCCTCCATAGTTTTGCCTGTTCTAGAATGTCATGTACGTAGAGTTCCCAGGTTATGACGGTTCAACTTAGGATTTCTCAACTTCACTATGGTGCAAAAGATTTTAATTCAGTAGAAATGATACTTAAAACTTCTGGTCTTTCCCAGGGTTATGACTATGTCGTGTATACTTTGATGCTGGGCACTGGCAGCCACAGCTCCCAGTCAGCCCTCTGATCATGAGGACAAACAACACATACTCTGTAGACTGGTTTTCGCTTTCAGCACAATATTAAATAAATTACATGAGATATTGGACATTTGGGTATAAAATGGACTGTTAGATGATTTTGCCTAATTGTTGGCTAATGGAAGTGCTCTGAGCATGTTTAAGGTAGGCTAGGCTAAGCTATGAGGTTTGGTAAATATATTGAATAATTTTCAACTTACAAAGGGTTTAATCAGGCTATAATCCCATCATAAGTTGAGGGAGATCTATACAGGCCATTCTTTTTCTCCCTTTGTGCTTCATTCTAGACATTTTCTTCTCAACAATGCAGTTTATTAATTTCTTTTCCAACTGTTTCATCTGCTGTTATATCTATGAGTTCTTTATTTTTTTCAAGTTCAAAATTTCCAATTGGTTCTTTTCATTTCCCGTTTTTAAAAATAACTTTCTGAATCTTATCCTTCCAGTCTGAACATTTTATGCATGATTTAAAAAGCTGAGCCTAGGAACGCTTCTGGATTCCCAGATGCGCTTGTTATCGAATGCTTTTGTTTTCCTTCATATCATTTGTCTTCTCATGTGACTAGCTTTTAAAAATTGGTTTTGCAATATTATAGAAGTAAGTCGAGAGCCAAGATAACATTATTTCTTTACAAAGATTTTCAGGTATTTAAGGACACTAGTATTATGGAACCACTTAAACACAACTGTAGAGACTAAGACTGTTCAAAGCTGAGCTGAATCCCCTGGGTGAGCCTATGTTTGTGGTTCATTCTTATTCTTAAGACAGCAGTTATTAGTGAGGGGTTTAGTAGCACTAACTCCCACACTGACAGAGCCCAGAAACCAATTTCTGTGTATTTTTCGCTATGAACCTATCAAGAGTTTGACACACCCTCTCAGGTGCTCCTTCCAGAATCAGAAGATGCCTTAGAAGAAAAATGGCCCCCAAAGAGGGATCACCTCCTTTGACCTACAAGTTCTTCCAGTCTAGTGATCTTTAACTTTCTAACTAGTTCTTTAATGTTTTTATGTAATTAAAAAATTTCCCCCAACTTGTCTACTTCTCAATGAGACAGTTGGTCTGTTACTTTTTCACTGGGAGTCTGGATGCATGTTTTTGTAGGGTAGATATTAAATAGAAAAGTGATTTCAGCCCCAATTCCTATTTTAACATTCTAACTTGAGAGCATTTACATATTACTTGATTAAAAGTTCTTCAAAAAGACAAGAGTATATTACAGTATTTCCTAAGAAACTATGGACTTAGCGGTTAGAGCTGCCAGAACTTTCTGAGGGTGCTGGAGTCATTTACCTCATTCTGTAAGTTTAGATCAGATAACTAATGAATGTCCTTCACCTCTTTAAGTCCAAGTCCTTTTTAAAGCTCAAGTGAGAAAGATTCTGCGTTCTTGGGTCCTTGGTCTTTAGAAGTCTCTGAGAGGAGTAAGAAGGAAACCGCCTATGACAAAAACTTTTTACTGGAGACTTCAGTCAAGTATGGCTGGAGAACGCTCCTGGACTGAAGGGCAGAGGCTGTCCCAAGAATATTCTTTCACTTTTCTCAAACATCAAAGTTTCTGTGCAGTACTAACAGAATCCCAAACTTAAATGTGTTCAGAAAAGCTGCTCCCACTGTGCCTTCTCATCATTGTTAGTCATTCATTCCATTCTTCCAGTTGCTCAGTGTCAAAATACAAACCATTCTTGCTGCTTCTCTTTCTCTTGAATTCCACATCTAATCCATTAGCAAAATCCTCTTGGCACTGTCTTCAGTATATAACCAGAAGCTGATCATTACTCACAACCTCTGCTACGACCCTTGTTCAAGCTGCTATCGTTTCCTGCCTGGATTGCAATAACTCCTATTTGTGGTCCCTGTCCCCACTCTTCATCCTTAAGGTAACTGAAGGAATCCTTTTAAAGTTTAAGACAGATCATGCTACATCTTTGTCCAGAATTCAATAAGCTATTTCAGAATAAAACTCCATTTCTCCATGTCCTCTTCCCTTACCTCTCTGACTACATCTACCTCTCAGTGGCTGTGCTATTTCCCGATGTCAGCACTTTTGTTTCCTACACTCCCTTTCTGGGATGATGGTCTTAAATGAAAGGAGAAAATAAGTTCCGCTTTACCATCATCACGGCTTCATATATGTGTAGCTTTTATAATCACATTGTATTTTAAGTAGAAGGATCAGTCTGCATCACCAAACCCTGAGAAGTTGCGGTTCCTTTAGTCCTGTTTTGGAGATTCATCTGCCACCAGATGAAAGGATGCCTGGCTGGCTTAGATGTCTACTGCTCTCAGGAGCCCAGGCCATGCAGAAGTGGTGAGATCAGGTTATGATGCCAGAAAAGTCCCTTAATTCAAGAGGTAAAGGAACCATTACATGCCAGTGAAATTGCCACTGTATATCATGACCTAGCAACTTCATACATTACTGGGTATATTTCCAAGAAAAACACTCCCACAAGTGTTCAGAACAAGACTGTAATAAAGAATTAGTTAAAAGCCTAAATGGCTTTTGTTAGAGGGCATATAAATAAGCACTTAAAAACAGGCAGATAAGTAAGTGAAGTAGGCCGACACAGTGACATGCTAGACCTCAAAAAGCAGAATGAAATAGACAACACATAACACACCATTGTTTTTAAGGTAAATACTTAAGGGTGGGGGGAAGAAATTAGGAGGAATGTGATTGGAATGGTGGGTAAAGAGGGGAAAATGTATAAAAATGAAAGTAAGGCCCCACAGAGACCAGTGACTGTGTTTCGTGAACTGAGCTCACAACTATTCCACACAATTATCCCACTCACTCACTGATCAGGTCAGGGAAGTGGGCAGATTCTACAGCAAACTAATAGTGGCTGAATTGATACCAACCTATGAACAAAACCCTACAAGCAGTCATTCAACAAGCACGTTTTGAAAGTTGTCTCGGTGTCAGCTACTATTCTTTATGTTAGAGACACCAAGGTGAACAAGTTTATTCAGCTTATCATAAGTTCACACTGCTTTCTCCATTTTTTTAAGCAAAGGAATAGGAAAATCTGTGAAACGGTTTAACGAAACACTGATACTTAGTCGCAGCATCTCCCATATCTACTAGAAAACACTATAAAAAGTAAAAAGGTTTTAAGGTTAGTGGAAGTAGTAGATTTGTTTAGATATAGATTTGTGAGATCATGATCAGGTTATGATACCAGAAAAGTCCCTTAATTCAAGAGGTACAGGAACCCAGGAATCAACGTCAAAATCATTCTTTGAAAACTTTGTAAATTAGCATAATCAATTCCAAACAAAAACAACTGTAATGTTTCAATTATTCAATATTGTGGTTAAAGACTTCCCTCTACTCTCTTTTATTATAGAAAATGAAAAGCTAATTGTGCTAAAGACATGAATATCCACTGCAGTCACAGAAATTTGTTGCTGTTGTGTTTTTCCTGATCTGTCCTAGGTCTCAAACCGGGGTCCATGGTCTTCACCTTAGCCACCGAGTCACGGGGTGGGTGCTAGAAATGTTTTAATTCAATTTAACCCATTAAATGACATGACAGTCTCTGTTCAGTAATACTTGCCTTTAATGCCCTAAAACAATGCCAGTCAAAGTGGTTCTATGCAACTGGGTTTTTTGGTGATGACTGATGTTGAAAAGTGTCCTACATGGTACCTCTAACACATGTGACTATTGATGCACTTCTATTATGCAACCACTGATGTCTGGAAAGAGACAAATTAATTACAAGGTTTTTCCACATTTGTCCCAGTTAGAAGCTCCTCACCAGTGTGGACTGTAATGTTTGGCAAAATCTGAGTTTTAACTGACGGCTTTCTCTCATTAATTATTCAAAGAGCTTTTCTTCACATGGAATCTCAAAGATACACTTAAACTGTTGCACTAACACTGAAAACATTCCCTCTTTACAGAGGTGGGTTTTGGTTCAGTGTGGATGTTTTGATGTATGAGACTGAGCTTTTGGTGAAGGTCTTCCGATATTTTTATGTTCATGAATTTTCTTTCCAGGATGAATTTTCCGATAACTGCTGGCTTCTAAGTAAAGACCTTCCTCTATTCACTACCTTCAGAATGACCCACTTGCTACTTTCATAATGGTGCTTTCCACTGTGGGTTCTCTGGTGGTGATCAGACTTGAAACACAATGAACCCACTACTATATTCTTTACATTTACAAAGATTTTCCTTAGGTAGTTTCCCAGATGTTTAACAAGACTTCAAGGCTTTGCCACACTCGTGTCATGGATAAGGCTCCTGTTCCACTAAAATGCTATTATTTGATGAGGAATTCAAGTTCACACAAACTTCCAACACGGAAGCTATCCATAAGGATTCTCTGATGTCTGCAAGATTATTCCAGCATCTGAAGTTTTTGATACATTCTTTATTCTCATGGGACTCTTCTTCAGGGTGATGTCTCTGTTGTTTAATAGGATTTGGATTTATACTGAAGGTCTCTCCAGATTGACGATACATGGCTTTCCTCCAGTTTGGACTTGTTGGTATTTAGTCAGGGTTGCTGATGTACAAGGCTTTCTTTTACTAAGGAGGGATCATTTTGAATCGATGACTTTTCCACCTTACAATTAGTATTTCTTCTTTTATTACAGCTGAAGCTGAAAATCATGTGCAAGCTGAAAGGAGTTTTCAGGGAAAATTCTCTGAAATCCCTTTACGACAGTGATACTCTCTTGGGTGTGTAGCAATGTAAGTTGTGCTTCCTCAGAGGGGATCCTCCCTCACTTGAGTAAACAATTCAGAAGTTCAAGGACTTGTCCAGTGTGGAGTCCCAGAAAGTTCCCACTTAATCCTTCATGGGAGGACTTCTGTTTCTGTTGAAACAGACTCCTTACTTAAAGCACGGAGTCACCATCTGAAAGAACAAGTCGATCATGCAATTAGCATCTTTTACCCCAAAGGTAAAATGGGGAGTCAAATGTAACATGAAAGTGGCCTGCAGAGATACATTACCTAAAACAGTTTTTTTATATGTAGAAGAGTACATATTTAATTTTTTTAAACTAATTTCTGTTCTTTAGTATTTTCTTCCTTCTTTTTTAGGCCTATCTTCCTAGTCTTTAAAGTTCTTGAAATGGATAGAGCATTATTTTTTCCAGTTTTGCTTCTTCTCTAAATATAGTATCTACACTTTTCAATGAACTAATTTACCTAAGAAGCCTGAAAAAGTACCTGTAACAGACTAGGTCTCGATAAATCACTAAAATGGATGTGCCCTTCTGGCTCAGGTGGCTGCAACATGAAAAGCCCAAGGACTCGGGTTCATGAGCTGGGGTCAGAGTAAAACCCTCAAATAAACAACTAAATAAAAGAGAAGCTTCTTTCTCCTCTTCCTTCCTTTAAAAAATGCTTCTTCCTCCTCTCCATTCCTCTCTTAAAATATATGTATATATTATTCAAGATCTCCTGTGAATATAACATAAAAAGCAGCAGATTAAAGAAAGGCCATCACGTCTACAAAACATTTTACTATTTAGAGAGATTATAAAAATCTCAAAGCTGGATGTAATATCAGAGAATATCTGGTCTCTTTTCTTTGGTACTACAATATTCTATAACAATAAAATGTAGCGACTGGCTAACACAAACAATATGATATATAACTCCAGGGGGAGGAGTAGTGGGGAGAGTGCAGCAGAGGTCATCGGTTTAGACTAAAAGTCTTTGAACAGACTGCTGAACGGACTGGATCTGCTGCTTCAGCTGTGAGCCTTCTTTGATGGTGACAGAACAATAACAGGCCAGGAGACCCCACAGACCTGCCCCAGAGGCTGCTTAGAGTACACAGGCATGTAGGGCACATTCTTGTCCTCACAGCAGTGGAAGCTGCAAGATGATCTCCAAGGGTTTGAATTCTGCAGTTAACACAATAAACTCAGAGACGCCCCTGTTGAGAATTTTGGTGGCTTTATTGGCTCCTTTCTGAAGCTGCTTGTAGTTATATAACTGCTGAACAAGGTTCAATAGTTTCTTGGTGAAGTGAGCATCTGTGAGGAGATAGGCCTTGGGATTTATATCAGTCTCAGTCATTACTGATCTCATTTTTAAGGATGTAGAAACTGGCGCATCCTGGTAGAGCAGTGGTTAGGTCAATCTCCCCCAAAGGAGCAAGCCACATACTCCTGGGTTTGGGTCCCGGGTCCAGGAGAAACAACTAGTGTGAACAACTTAAAAAAAAAAAGGAAAGAAAAGAAAAGGTGTAGAAACTGGCCTAGAGAGATAGCATTAGGCTAGGTAATATGGTTTATTAGTGGCAGAGACAGGTTAAGACCAATGACTCCTGACTCTCACCTTTAAAGTTTTTACCAACACAACACAATGGCTCTCAAAGTCCAGAATGGTGTATAAAACATTCAGATTAAAACTTTCAGAATACCGTACAGTGGTTAAGGGAGTAAGTTGCTGAGTTAGACTTCTGGTTTCAATTCCTGGCTCTACCATTTCCTAGCTGTGTGATTTTGGGTAAGTTATTAATATTGAATGTCTGATCTTCCATTTCTTCAGTTGTAAAATGGGACTATAAGTAGTAGCTATTGTATCATCATATCGCTGTTTTTTATTGAGAATAATATATATAAAGGTTCCCAGAAAAAGCCCTGGTGTAGAAAGCATTTCATAAATATTGCTATCATGTTAGATATATTTTTAATGGTAGACTTTATTCTTCTTATTTATACACTACCCTCTTTGTAAGGATTATTTTCCCCCAGTTTATAGACACTAAGTTTGTTTATTTGACTTGCTTTGGCTAGTGAAATATAAGTGGAAATGACACATGCTTATCCTGTACAGATGCTCTAAAAATCATCCTGTGGGCATACCCTGGTGGCTCAGATGTTAAGCCTGTGCCTGGGGAACAGTCCAAGGATCCAGTTTCACAGCTCAGGACTAGGGGTAGCAACTTAAATTAACAACTTAATAAGTAAAAATGCTTCTTCCTCTTCTCTTTTTCCTGCCTGATGCCTGTATGCCTTTATTCCTGACTGCCTTCCTTCCACTTAAAAAAATCATCATGTGATCCTACCACTTTTTTTCTTTTGTCACAAGAAAAGCATGTTCAAAGTAGGACTACTTCTCTACTCTGGATTCTTGAGCTTCAAGTGACCCAGAGCTGTCATGTAACATAAACAAGAATAAATCTTATATTAGAAGACACTGAGATTTTACTAATAATAATGCTGAGGTATTATTGTTTACATATAAAAAGCTAATTGATTATATAAACAGACTAAGCTGACATGTATAATCTCAAATAATTTCACATCATAAAGGTGCTACAGAGAACCTGTAAGGAGTTATACATAGCAAGAGCAGTCAAAGATTTCACAGTCAAATGAGTAGACTGAAAAAGACAAGCAAATAAAAAGCAAAACCTAAAGTGACTGTCCTAAGAAAGAACCAATGTGCTATGGAAGGTCAAAAAGGGAAAAACTGAACATGGCTTCTGGGAACAGATATATGTAAGTGTTTAAAAATCAATCACATAGAATTCAACCTAAGACTTTTTAATGAATTGGGTAAGACTTGTTCAACACATCTTCTAAACTAATGTGCTCTTTTTCATTCTTTTTTGATAAAGAATTTTGGAAACCCAACTAAGTACCCAAACTGTCCAAAAGTTTCTTTCCTATAAATTAAGTTTCCTTATAAATTCCTCTACTACTCATATCTATGCTGAAGTAGGTTGGTCTTATGTCTGGGCAAGAAACTGGCATATCCTGGTAGAATAAAGTTCAGCAATCTATTCTTCCATCCATCCATCCATCTCCAAAATCATTACAAAAGGATTTGAGGTGGCTATAAAGAATATGTGACCACAGGTCCTTGTCAGATCCTTAAAAGAGACTCAAGTCAATACTTGCCTAATGCTTGCTTAAGAAACCTGAAATATGAGGGAAGCAACTTGATAATCATTTAACTCACCGTTGCACTAGTGATACTTCACCTTCACCTGGGTGTATCAAATAATAAAATTTAACTTTACCTCGTTTATGTACATTTTCAAATGGATTACAGATACAAATGGAAAACCAAGATTATAAAAATTTTAAGATGAAAGATTATTTTCAAATCGTGGTAGTGAACTTAATGTATCATGTACTGATGTTGATTTACAATGGTGCATACCTTAAATCTGTATGTTATGATGCAATCTTCCTTCAATAAAATTAATTAAAAGAGATTATCTTCATGACTTCAAGGCAGCAAAAATTTTTCAAAAGACATACAGAATACACAAAAAGGATTTATGAACTGGACTATATTAAATTTAAAAACTAATGTTCTTCAAAAGACACTATTAAGAAGAAAAAAAGTCAGGACATAGAGTTGAAGAGGACATTGATCTTCTTTGTGACAAGGGCTCACATCCAGAATAGGTAAATAATTCCTACAACATGTGTAAGAATTGAAAAGGAATTTTCCATAAAGCACATAGTAAGTCAGCCTATTACTGAGTCACTATATCATCTCTCAAGGTTGCCAGCAACAGAAACAGAAAAAGAGTAAGTGGCCTGGGTAAGTGTCTGGTAAAGAGAGCCTTGCAGTGTTGACATACCCAGAAAATCATGTAGGAGTATAAGGGGTCCAAGGTGGTCTGTCTCATCCAATAGTTTACAGTCCACTGAGTTAAATATAAAATGGATTTCTTTCTGCACAAAGTGTTTGAAAAAACACCAGCCCAGAGAAACTGTTTCACACTTTCTAGTATAGAAAACAAGAAATTTCATGGTCTGGCCCCCGGTTCTCTCTTCAGTTTCACTTGCCACTATTTCCACAATGTAGTCTATGATCAGTCATTGAAAATGTCCTTCTTTTTCCCAGATACACTGTGCTTTTCCACATGCTATTCTCACTGTCTTCCTTCTTTCTTTTTCATATGGCTGTACCAAGATTCCAACCTCTTTCGAAGTTTTTCTAATCATCTCATGAGTAGTTGTTAACATTTTGAGTGCAAAGTACTCTATAAATCCAGGGCTTTATGGTTATAATCATTATTTGCTGTCTACTCCCATCTCCCTGTCCTCAAATCGTCTGTAAGCCTCTGGAGAGCAGAGTACTTTTTTTATTTATCTTTGTATTCCTAGTACCTGGCACAAGGCCCAACCTAAAACAGATTATCATTAACACCTTAATATGAGCTAACAAGGAAGAACCATGTTACATGTATCCTAATTTCCTAACACTAAATTTTCCAGTGAAAGAAAAAATTTTCCCAGAATGTCTGCTCCATCAAAGTCTTTAGAATACTTACCATTTACTGCTAATGATTCACAGGTGTGCTGGGTGAAGATGGGATATGGTATCACTTCAGTGCTGAAAAACCAAGATGGTTGGCAAACCTCCAGTCCTAGGAATAAACAAAGATAGCCAGAGTCAAAGAAGTAAAGACTGAAAACACTGATGACAATGACAAAGAAATGGAGTGACAGGAACTCTCTCCAGGGTAGAACAAGGAGAAAAAACAAAATAAAACAATGTTTTTCAATTGCCAAAGGAAGAGCAATGGAATTCACACTTTGAACCCAGCAGCAAAGACAACCTCCTGGTGTCCTGCTGAGCCCTTCAGTTCTGCCTGTGAGTACAAGCCTTACTTTCTCTAACATGTTCCATAGCCTGAGTAAGGTCATCCTCAATCTGATCTCCACAACTATGACCTCCTCTGCCTTCAGCTTCCATGTCCAGGCTTAAGGTTCTTAGGGAGGAATGCAGCACTGCTTCCATACCAGAGACTTCATGGTATGCTTTTCCACACCATCTGTGACCTCACTGTCTGATGGCACAAGTTAGCTTAGAGCTTCATGAAATTCAATGTGTTCTATGGCTGACTTGCCTAAAGCGTCAATGAAAACCAAGCATCCCTTTGCAACAGAGTCCTGCTCTGAGGAATGAACACCATTTCACCTTCTCAGAGAGCGTTTCCTCCTACCTGTCCACAGTACGGACCAAAGCAATTTGCAATTTCTATCCATTTAGTGTTCATCTTAAACCGTACATGATTAAGTTTCAGGGATCAAAAGAATTTCAGGGTGTGCCCTGGTGGATCTGCAGTCAGGTCAATCACCTCCAAAGGAGTGCAGGACACATACCCCTGGGTTCAAGTGCCATGTCTGAGGAGAAACAACCAGTATGAACAACTAAATAAAAATAAAAATGATTCTTCCTCCTCTTGCTTCCTGCCTGCCTACTCATCTTCATTTCTGCCTGTATCTTTCCTTTAAAAAAGAAAAAAAAAAAATTCAGACCTGTTAACCAAGAGTGAGAAATCATTATTACCACAGAAAAATGCTAACAAAGTAATTTTAAAGTCCAGATTTTTCCTTGAGTTTCCTATGTGCACATACAGGGTTTGGGTTTAGGACTGGGGATTACGGTAAGGAAGTTAGACCACAGTCTAGGAAAGAGCCTTACTGGGGCTTCCATAGATACAGCAAAGACATTTTCCAAAATAAACTTGGTAATTTTCTACCATCTCCCAAACCTGAGATTTCCTGTTCATATTAGTTATCAGACTTCATAGTTACTCAAATATATCCTTGAAAGTCCTCTTAAAACCAGTGACAACCTCAACTCAACAACAGTTTTCCAAGTTTTTCCTAATCTCATACCTCTGAGTCTCTGCATGTGCCACACCACTTTGAGGAACACTAAGTATAAAGGTTAAAAACACCTGACAATCTTTAGAAGTTTTTGTTTTGTTTCAGATCAGAGAGCTCAGTCAAATTTAGAAATTAATTAATTCAGTAAAACCAAAAGCCTGGGGTTTTGTTAACTAAGCAAGAATAACCTTCAAGAATGATCTCTTGAAATGCCGACTTAAAAAGAGAGATTCTTCCTTCCACCAGGAAGTCATTAACCTATCTAGTAATCCCTGAGGGCACAGAGGGTATATGTGGGTCCCTATCTAACCAAGCAATATTAATTCCAATTTAAAAATTTTTTATTATATTTTACCTAAAATATCAATAGTAACAATGATAACGAAAGGCTTGTACATCAGAAAAATAAAAACAAAGTTTAAAATAGTGAAATCTGTTCTCAATAAACCGAAAGGAATTGCATTATGGTATATGATTTTTTAAATGGCTTTACCTTATGAGTTGTAAAATTGCATTCTCAGAAGTAGATGTGATTATAGAGCCTTAGTCAGTATGTTGATAGAATAATTTTTCATTGACATGTTAATTCTTCAATATTCCAAGGGGCAAAATGTCAATTAAAACATTAACTTTTACCATATCCTTCTTATAGTGGTACCTTGTGAAATAAACCAAAAAAAAAAAAATAATAATAATAATCACTGATGACACGTCGCTTTGGCATGTATTTTCTGGTGTTTAGTAAGATTAGAACTCCCACGGAAAGCTTTCCCACACTCGTCACACTCGTATGGTTTCTCTCCCGTGTGGATTCTCTGGTGATGAATAAGGGTTGAGATCTGGCTGAAGGCCTTCCTGCATTCTCCACACACATAGGGCTTTTCTCCAGAGTGAATCCTCTGGTGATTAATAAGGGCTGAGTTCACATAGAAGGCCTTCCCACACTCCTTACATTCATACGGCTTCTCTCCCGTGTGGATTCTCTGGTGCTTGATGAGGGCTGAGCTCACACTAAAGGCTTTCCCACATTCATCACAAGCATAAGGCTTCTCACCAGAGTGGATTCTCTGATGTTTAATAAGGTCTGAGCTCACGCTAAATGCTTTGCCACATTCATTACATTCATAGGGTTTCTCTCCATTGTGGATTCTCTGATGTATAATCAGGTGTGCCCTTACACTGAAGGTTTTCCTACATTCGTTACAAGTATAGGGCTTCTCGCCAGTGTGGATTCTTTCATGCACAGTGAGGGTTGAGCGTACACTGAAGGCTTTTCCACAGTGATCACACTCATAGGGTTTCTCTCCAGTGTGGATTCTCCGATGTCGAACAAGGCCTGAGCTCTGGGCAAACCTCTTTCCACATTCACTGCACTTGTATCGTCTTTCTTCTGTAGGTCTGTCCTCATGTTTTGCTAAGTGGTCCACATACTGAGAGGCTTTTTCATATTCAGGAATCTGTAAAGTATCCCCACGATACATGATGGGGACCTTTTGAAGTGGGTTCATCCTTAAAAAAGTCTTCCCTTCAGGACTAACACCTTGTTCATATCTCGGGCTCCATACCTGAAAAAAGTAAACAGACCTTTCAAATGTAATTTATGTTCCACTGCTAAAGCAATATGACGTGATGCAGACTTAACTTGAACTCTCAAACATGTCCAGTAACCTGAGGACACACCAAGTGTATGGCAGCCAGATCCAATGTTCTTATTCAGTTTGTACAACAAAAACAACAGCATAACAACATCACAGGACTATGAGAATGAACACCTCACTCATGGCTATTTGAATCTACCTATAAAGGTATCTAAAGCACAAAATTCAGAATGTAAGTGAAGATAAAAACGATATATAGCTACTACTTAAAAAGACTTGAGGTTGAAAGAAAAATATGGGGATAAAAGAATCTCTGCCTCTTACTTCCACTAATATTGCTGTAGCTACTGTTACTATGATAAAAAGTATCTTAGCAACAGAGATGCTATGTTTTCTCTGGACCTGTGATAGAAAAAGCCCTTTACCTCTCCAAAGGGGTTCCACCAGCCCAGACCTTCTTTATAGTTCAGAGCAATGTGTGAAGAACTTGGTGGATTGCTACCACTTTTTTTTTAAATCCCCTTGGAACAAACTCAATTCTGTCTAAAAAGGTGATATTTGCTCCAAACTCAGATTACACAAATTACCCCCTCCTCTCTCTCGTTTTTCCATTTGACAAAGTGTTTTCTGTCTCAACAAAGCTAGGTCAAGTTGCCCTCTTGATATGAGGATGGCACTTCACTTCTGTGGTGGTTGTTCCTCAACAACTGCAGCCTCAGTTTAATAATGAGAAAAACATCAGTCAAATCTCAACTGAGTAAAATTCTACCTATAAAAAGTCACGTACTCCTCAAAACTGTCAAGGCCATCAAAAACAAGTCTGAGAAACTGTCACAGCCAAGATGAGCCTATAGAGACATGACAATTAAATGCAATATGGTATCTTAGATGGGATCCTGGAATAGAAAAAGGATATTAGATAAAAACTAAGGAAATATAAATTAATAATAAGTCAAAAGCAATTTAATAGTTGTGTTCATTGTAATGAAAACTTAATAAAAGGGGGAAAATAGGCATAGGATATATAAGAATTTTGTATAATCTTTATAATTTTTCTGCCCAGAGAGCTCAGAAACTAGTCTTAAAATTTTTATTTAAATTTGTGTCTACATTTTTAAATAGTATACACACTTCAAAAGTTGAAATTATCTAAGAAGGTAAGTAGTTTGTTCTTATCCTTATCTCTGCAAATTTTACCACCTCCTTAACCACTTTATTAGTTTTTTGGGTTTTTTTTCAGTGTCTTTATATTGTAGAAATAAACTAAAATGTAGTCACTTAAGTCAGGGGAAAAAGGGGCACAGTCAATGGAGGTACATGAAGAAGAATAAAAGTTGACCTCACTTAGCAGAAAATTTACAACTCTTCTCAGAGATCAGCAGAGGATGTCAGCAAATGCCCAAATGCCAAACACGTTCACACCATCGCTGGACTTCCTTTTCCCCTAAGAGCTATCCTGGTCCAAATAAGAAATACTAGGCAACCAATCAGCTGAAAGAGGCAAATGCTTTCTGTATTTATTTCATACAAACCTCTTAGTGTGTAAACAATTGGCACTCATTGCTCCTGTACCCTTGTTTTTCCCAGCTTCCAGGTCAAAATCTAGACATATATTCATTTTTTGCTTTGTTTTACCTGGTAAGCAGAGACTGGTTTTAGCAATAAACATTTTTTAAGCCTCTAATTTTCTTGTTCCTTGATCTTGTTCCTGAGACAGGTTAGGTAGGGGGTTGAAGGAAGGCTCCCAGAAATCAAGTTAACTGGTTTGTTATCACATGGACACTGTTCCCTTCATGGTTTAGGTTTTTAGGAGTTGTATCATTTCTAAGGATACAGTTTTAACAGCAGCTCTTTGGCAATTCCAAAAAAGGGCCGCTTAGTGCACTGGTCACGAGAATTGTTGTCCAGAGTCCAGAATCACGATCACCATAGAAGGATGTGGTGCAAGCAGCTCTGCTGGTATTGGCAAAATACCGAGGACACCTCATCTGACCATAAACCCTCTTACTCTGCAGTTTCCTCACAGTGGAATTAGACTTTCCCATGCCTGCCTCAATGTAACTTTTTTTTTTTTTTTTTTTAAAGGCAAGGCGCAGGCAGGGAGAGAGAGGAGGAAGAAGCACTTTGTGTTTTATTTAGTTGATCATCTTGGTTGTTCCTGCCATTCCTGTGACTTGAACCTGGGTCCTTGGGATGCATGTGGACTCAGCCCAGTCACTACTCGACCTGGGCAAGCCCAATGTGTCTTCTCCCGCAAACATTTGGGGGCTGAGGAGCAGCTCCCAAAATGCTGTTGCCTTTAGGTAACTAGGAAAGACAAATATACGTTTCTTCTGAATACATTATCTGAAGGTTACAGGTGCATATGAAGTGCCTTTCTAGACTGATACCTTTGGGTTAACATTTTTAATTTCAAATAAGTCATCAGCAAGAAAGAGGGATGTCTGCTTTCATCTTCTAAACCGAAGAAAAAACCTGGGACGGGGTGGTAAGACGCAATATAGAAACCAAAGAAAGCAGCTTTCGCGAATGGAGCATTCGGTTGATTTTTCTCCTGGGAGGTAAAAGGAGACTATTTCAAAAGCAGACAAGTAAAATTGCCAAGTGCCCCTCGGCCATCAGCATGTGAGGGAGAACCGAGGACACAGGGTCGAGAGAAAAGCTCGTCTCCATTCCGCAGCCCGCCCTTCGCGCCGGGTCAGAAAGGGTCACTCCAGAGAACAAGGGGCCTGAGCCCCGAAGCCCCAGCAGGTTCCGGAGTCCCCGGGGAGTCGGCGGGGGCCGGAGGGGGAAAGGAGAGAAAAGAGGAAGGGACGGAAAAGAGAGGCGTCGGAGAAGGGCCGCGGGAAACGGGAAGAAGGTTGCTGTGCGGAGACCCGGCTCCTCAGCCGCGCCTCTGAGCTCACTCAAAACCCCGAGACTAGAACCAGAGAGCACTCACCCAGGAAATGAGATTAGTCTGCGTGGTCGACGCCGGCTGGCGGGGCCACGAGAGGTCAGGTCGACTCCCGCGGAATCCCGCTCCCCGGCGCCCGGCAGGAGGGTCTGGGGGCGGGGTCCACTCTAGGCTCCCGGAGGCTTTCCTCTCAGTGGTTCGGGAGCTTCAGCCCAGAAAAGCGCTTGAATCCTGACTCTCCATATACCCCGAAAATGGTATTTTACACTTTTAAAAAAAAAAATAAATAAATAAAATAAAAAAATTAAAAAGATTTTTAATCCTGCAGGGAAGACGGTTCTCCTCTCGTAGGTGAAAACTAAGAAGCAAATTAAGTTTCCCAAGTCAGACGACTGTTAAAACAGCAGTGATGAAATGTGAACCTAGATCTGTGATAGCAGTCCCAACTCATTCCATTTGCCTCCCAGGTGAAGGAATTCATTTGTAAATTTAACACTATTCCAGTAAAAATGACAACTTTTAAATACACAGATTTTAAAGTTCACATAGGAAAGAAAGCAAGTACGACCACCTGGGAAAACTCTAACAATGAAGAGACACTGTCTTAAAAGGTTTTAAACATATTATAAATCCTCAATTATTAAACTGTGTGGTACTGGTGAGCTAGATAGGAAATAGTACATAACAGAAAGTGCAGCACTAAGTACAATCCAAGGCAGAATATTAGCGTGCAATAAAGTGTTCATTGAAATAATGCTGTGAAAAGGCTATGAAACGCTATTCAGACTCAGGTATTAGGATCTGCACCTGATTGCAGATACCAGGGAGAATTCTGATAAGCTGTGCCCCATCTGGGGGTGGGGGTGCTGACTATAGCTTTTATACATTTTTAGTAAATCGGAATAACAGAGTACACAACAGAATCTATGTCAAATGTGGGCATTTTGTTACTTCCTAACATTTCTAATGAAAGATAAAAGGTAGGGGGACTTAACTTCTGTGATCAGGTTTAATCTATATGTAAGAAGTAAGAATAGGTTGTAAAATCAATACCTGTTCTAAGACTATCTCTATTATATGAGGATCCTAGTTATATGGTTAGGAATTCTTTTGTAAGAGGTCATGCAGGTATATTTCTGATGTTGAGTCTTCTCAAGCCGCTGACTACACAGCGACTTCACAATTGCCTGCTCCCAACTGACTCAAATCTATGTAATGAGTGCCTCAGTGTTCTGAGAGAAGTAACTGTTTAACTTCTATAAAAGGTAGCCAATAAGTAAGAAAAGAGTAGACTCTTCAATAAATGTATGAGGAGAACTGGGAAACATTCACATAGGGAAACATCAAATTGGATTCCAATTTTACTCTACATACTGGTAAATATTACATAAATTGAAGTTGTACATGTTATATATGAAGCCATAAATGCACCAGAGGAAAACATGGGAGAAGTCTTTTATAGTCTCAGAGTAGGAAGGCATCTCTAATTATGAGCCCAAATCCAGATGCTATAAATGAAAAGATTAATAATCTTGACCTCCATACAAAGAACCAAAATTCCTAAAGGTAAAACAAAACTACCTCGAGTAAAATCAAGGACAAAAAGTGGAAAACATACTTAAAACTTATATCTCAAATAGATAGCAAAGGTGGAACTCCCAAACAACAAAATACTGTGGAAATGGCAGAGCTTAGTTGTGTTCCCTCTTGATCTACCCTCACTTCCTCACTTTGAACTACTCTAAGCATTCACAACACACTAACCCAGAAGTTTGAAAAAAGTCCCCTCAGGTATGCCCTGGTAGAATAGCAGTTAGGTCAATTTCCTCCAAAGAAAAAGCCCCATATCCCTAGGTTTGAGTGCCAGGTTGGAGGAGAGGCAACTAGTATGAACAACTAAATAAAAATGGAATAAAGATGCTTCTTCCTCCTCTCTCTTCCTGCCTGCCTACTCACCTTCATTCCTGCACCTTTCCTTAAAAAGAGAAGTCTCCCCAGGTCCCTTACTTCCAGAACCATAAAGACCAAAGAATATCAAAATGTAACACTTACAAATCTCCTATATAGGGGGAAGTAGCCCTCTAATTGATTTCAAAAATGTATTCCTGGGGAGAAGCTTAAGAGAGTGATTCTCCCTCTCTTTTCAGAGCTGGCATTTCTTACTAGATTATTTAACTGTGTACAAGAGCTGGGACTTGGGGGAAAAAATTAAAAGAAATTATGAAGGAATCACTGTATAAATGAATAAACCAGCAAAGGTGGCCAGTCTCTGGGAAGGAGAGGAAGAAGCAATTTCAACAAGTATCTATTCTTATGTACTAGGAGGTACTGTTCTATGTATGTCATCCTCATTTACAGACGAGGAAAGGGAAGCACATAAAGATTAACTGATTTGCCTATAATCACACCATACAAAACTAGATTTATATGCCTACGAAGTAGAAACTGGGAGAAGGATCCCTCAGCACTAAAAGTTTTAAGATTATTTGATTAGTACTCTTACTGCTGCCTGGGTTCATCATACACTCCAGGTCCTCCAGTTACTGCCATTTTCCCAAGGACCTCCTACCCCATGCTGTCCCGACTCCCACACCTGGCTCTCCTCTGACAGAATGGTCAGCAATTACACTCAGCCATTGTCAACCAAGCTATTGGAGTCAACTCAGAGTGAAGAGTTTTCTGGTTGGAAATTCTTGGAACCTGTAAAAAGGCATTCATGCAGCTCTACAAATGGAGTGTGTAATTGATTCCTCTTATGAACCTCTTTCAGAACTCTTCTGTAGAAGAAACATTATTTTACTAAAATAAAAATCAAAGACTGCTATGGCTGTTAAATTAGGCACTGGGGGTTATGGGAGAGAACAGCGCATAGTCAAATAAGATGCTAATTTGCTAATAAGGGCAGTCAGATCACATACTAGAATAGCCAAGTGTATTCTCAGATCAAGGCCTCTGAACACTAAAGCAGGAGGACCTGCAGAGGGACGTCAGGAGGGAACAGTGCTGCGATTGCCTGATGGCAGTTCCGCCCTGGGGTAAATGTTAAAGTAACTGCTGAAGCAGAAGGGTGATCATTTATTGCCAAACTGAAATATAGCAGTGTCACGGGGATAAGAAACAGAAATGGAAGAGATTTGTCAAAAGTTAAAGCCCTTAACACTTATTTCCAATCGTTTGCAAAAATTTCCCTTTTGTTTGTAAAGGCGAGCTGAAGAGTCTAGTGGGTAGTAAAATCGAATTTATCAGGGATTATAACGCAATTAAATTCTGAAGACGTTAGGAACAAGCCTGTTTATAATCCCGAGATGGAAAAAGTCCCAAACGTGGATTCCGGCAGCACTGACTTGACTCCCGAGACAAACCCCTTCCTAGGAGGCTGCAGGTAATCCCCACCCTTCCAGGAAGGGCTGCCTTCCCCCGGGTGAGCCCAGGGAGCGGAAATCTGAGGGGTCGGTCACAACTGTAAAGGACCCCACTCGTTAGAACACTGACTGGCCTAGCGCGGACGGAGAGCGGAACACAACACCTCGGCCTGTGCCCCTGCCGGGCGGAAGCTCCATCAGCACTTCCGGGGCGGGCCCAGGAGCCGTGAAAAGTTTTGGTGGACTGGCTTCACCTGGGGCGGGTAGTCTGCGGGGGCGGGGAGTGTGCGGGACCCGGTAACCAACCGGTGCTGGCTTGGAATTCAGCCGCAGGACTCGTGTTTCTTAACTCACCTCTCACAAAGGTGATTTTTTGCTTTTTGATTTTACCCAGGGTGGGGCCAGTCTTGACTCTTGGATCTTAACTTCATCTGGGAAAGGTTACATCTCCAGAGTGGACCCCTAAAACCGACACCTGGTTGCAAGAGCCTGGTCTACGTCATTAGTGGCCTGAGTGTCAGTGCTGCCTCTCCTATGTGCATTCTTGAAGATTCGGGACCAGTCCCAAAACAGCAGGGCTTTCAAAAAAACATGACTGCGTCACTGAAAAATCTTTTGAACTATTGTCATTTATGAAAGAATTTAGCTAGACACCAGCCATAATACTGATAGACATTTAACAAGCTGATGAATAATTCCTAAAAACAAAATATTATAGGTGGAGGCACTAAGTATGAATTCATCCGATAACAAAGTATGAATTAAAAACATACAATAAGTGTCAGACCTGAGGTCTTAACCAACAACAAAAAGGGCAAAGTCCCAGGAAACCTGGATTCCATTTCATCTGCACCATTAACTTAATGGGTGACCCAGCGGAAGCCAGTGACCTCTCCAGAGTGGGATGGAAAATCGTCTTCTCACCTCCAAACTTAGCATTCCATAGATGACGATTAAAACACAAAGCAATACACTTCTTGGCACGTTACACACTGAAAATGATTTTCTAACTCTGCAGTTAATCTTTTTTAAACCCATGGAAGAATTATCATTGAACTATGTAAGACTAGTGTTTTCAAAAGATCTTTTAAGCTGATTTAGGAAATCGCATTTCCCCCTCCATATCTGCTTTCCTATAAAGAACAGGGTATGTCAAACTTTGAAGGTAGGAAGGAATGTGTTTTACTTAAACTGATAGCATTCTGGTTTGTGGTTTCCTTGGGGAGTTGGTGGTAATTATATCTGTCCAATGACTGCCCAAGGGACTGAGGGTCATGTGTTGTCCCCAAAGCTTTGGTAAGTTACAAACCTTGCTAAAGAGATAGCCCCCAGTGTTTTAATTTTTGACTCATGTAATAAACCAAGATGTGGAAGGCTAAAACTAGATGCATACTCCTGCAACACTTTCCACTTGGTATAAGGATGGAGGCACAGCTGATGCTCAAAGTCACTTCAGAACATCAACAATTTTATTGTTTACCATCACCCTGACATGTACGTTGCTGTCAACTCTAAACATGATTTTTTTTTTTTATAATTGTACAAACTACAAGATATAGAAATACATACTTAGGATTCCCTTAGCTTGGCATAGCTACTTTTTCTAAACATAGTAATAGTGGTTCCATCTCTCTTCTTTTTTTCCTAAATGCCTTTAATATACCTACATCGGCGTTTCTCAATCTCAGCATTATTAAACATATGGAGCTGAATTTTTGTTGTGGGGATGTTCTATTCATGCAGGATGTTTAGCAGCATCCCTGACCTTTATCCACTAGATCAGTATCATCCCAGCACAAAGAAAACAACTAAAGTGTCATTAGACATTGAAAATGTCTCCAGTTGAAAACCACTGGTCTAACTTCAAATATAAAAGCCTATTCTCAAGTACTTTTGCAATGATAATTTTAACAGAAATCTAGTTTCTTTCTTAACCAATAAATAACATTGGCCAAATGGAGCTACATATCTCAACTTTTCACACCACCCCATCCCTAAGTTGAATTGTTTTGGTCTTAAAATCTTAGGTAGAGGCGGGTTACTAATGACTACAGAAATTAAGTCTGCATACAGAGTGGTAAAAAGAGACATCCTTGAAAACAGCTTAAATTTTTCTATAGGTAACACCATAAATGATTCACACACTAATGCGACAAGCATTTATTAAACACCTACTGTGTGCTCAGCACTGTACTAGGCACTAGGGGGTGCAGAGATACAAATATAAAAGTTATTCCTGCCCTCAAGGAGCTTACAATTTAAATTTGTAAATAAATACAACTACAAAACTACAATAGAGAGTGCTAGAAAATAATTACAAAGCAACATATTAGTAATTGCATGGACAACACCACAAACTCAAAGGGTAAGTGCTGAGGTAGCACAGAATACAGGACTCATTGTGAGGTGGAGTCAGTCAAGACAAGCTCATTCAGAAGATATAAAGGAAGCTAGGCTTTAATTGGAATGATGTCTATGAAGTGGGGTCAAAGAGCCATCTAAGTAAAAGGAATAGCATGAGAAAGGCACAGAGGCAAGGGCGTGTAAGACAACAGTGGAAGGCTACAGGAAGTTTGAATGTGATGAATCAAGGCAAGTAAACTAGAGAGCAATGAGGCTGAGGCAGATTAAGCATGGAGGGTGACATAATGAGGACTTAGAACACTGGTGCTGACAGGAATTTTCTACTGGGTGTTCTTGTGTGAAAATGAGACATCATGAAAACAGAGTTTGAGAAGGATAGTCTCTGAAGCACACTAGTTGGGGTTCCTGAGAGCAAGGAAACTGGAAAGGAAGACTCACAGTAACCTGGGTCTCAGATGATTATGTACACAGAGGGCTACAAAAGGATGGTAGAAATGTAAAAGATGCAGCTTTAAGAGGAACTGGAATAAGTTAACAAGATTTGGGACATGTAAAGCAGAATGCAGAAAAAGAAAAAAGGATGACTCCAAATTTGGGATAAGAAATAGAAGGCAGTGAGAAGTTAAGCCATGATGCCTAGTGTAATGGGAAAAGAGCAATGGGTTTTGTTTTCAAATCCCAAGTAGTGTAAGTACCTGCGGACAAGTTCACAAGTTAAGAGATGATTCACACGGTGGGATATATTAAGTTGCTAAAATACGGAAGGTAAGTATAAACAAATCAAATGGACAAATATGAGTGAGCATAGAAAAATTAGTGAATAAGAGTAAGCATAGGATAATTCTCAGTAGAGAAGACCAATAAAGAAAAGCTAGAAAGTGGAGAAAAATAACCAAAAAGGAACTGACGAACTAAAGAAGAGAATTCATGAGATGCAGACGAAATTCAATAGTATGACATATGGATCAAGAAGGACAACAGATCAAGAAGGACAAGAATTAAGAAAAGGTCTTAATATCTATTCACTAGTAATTCTGAGGACATGTCAACTGCAGTATCCAGTACAAAAGCCAATCTGGAGTTTTAGGAATAGACTAATAAGGAAATAGGACTGAATAGTGGAAAACCTGTTTGAAAAACCACAAATAAAAGAAAAAGGGAATGGCAGTTGGAAATGAGCAATAAGGTCGAAGGTTTTTCACTTCTTATACTGCAGATGAACCTATTATTGTTATCCTAATTATCAATCTGCCTGGTGATTGAATATTTCATTTCCCATCACAATTCCACTTTATTGGGGGCAGTTTGGAGAGAAACATTTGAATATTTAAGTATTACTTTATCCTTCCGGTTATTTTTTAAAACTCTTTTTTACTTGCACAATTTAGGTTTCTCCTTCTACAAAGCATCAGAAGTATCAATATTTAAGGATAATATAATTACAAGCCCAAATGGCACTTACAACCAATTTTCTAGTAACTCTGAGATTTGCATTGTATTGCACATTCCCTTCTCCAGTACCTCTTATGACACATAATCACATAATTTTTAAACGGCTGGCCAAAGCTGAGTATTCATTAGATACAGGGTAGTAGTCTAGTGCAGGTTATGTAGATTAGAATCCCTGCTCCATCACTTACCAGCTGTATGATCTTGGTCAACTCATTCAATTTTCTAAGCCTTAGTTACCTCATCTACAAAATGGGGGTTATAAGATTATCACAACCATGAGAAACACTTAACATGATTTAGCATATATAAGTGCTCTAAATATCAGCTAATATAATATCATCTAGAGCCTCAGAACAAAGATTAAAATGAACTGCTCCATATGAGAATCAACTACCATATTCCAGCATGGCTATCTTGCTCAGGGAGAAAAAGTCTGAAATCTAAGATGCCCTTCCTAATACTATGTTCGATGGTAATTATGGAACAACCACTTAATTACGTCAGGTCCTAAAACAAGAAGCTGGGAGGTGAAAGTATTAGTGAAAAGTTCATTTCAGATTAAGAGCATAAAAACAGAATCTGAAGGTTACAGGAACTTAGCGCATATCACTCACAGTTAGCTCAAAATGAGGTCACATCAGCTGATCCAACAATAATAAATGCTGAGAACCGGAGACCAAGAATGTACTTCTACTTATGTCCCAATGAAACAATAGTCTTTTTTTACTATCTTCGATCAGTTGGTTATTTTGACAGGTGAGCTAAAGCTGCCCTGATATTCTTTCAAGTCAGTCTTTCTCAGTCAACACAGTATAAAATGAATCTTCCTGGTATTATTTCCTTTTCTCTGAATTTCTGCCAGATGTTCAGTAATTCTGGATTTAAGTAACCTGGCTACACTTTACTCTGGGCAAAGAGATATTGGCTGATACATCAGCAGTCACTTCATTATGTTGCTCTGCTAGGAAAGCCTTCAGTGGGAGGGGTATCTTTGTGTACATGTGAATATACACGTTCGCCCTCTCCATGTTCCTATCCAAAGTGTTATTTGTACATGTGGTAGCACTGACCTTGGGCAGAAATTAACATCTTACAGAAGGTAAGGCACAACTGAAGCACAGGGCAAGCATCTAGGGACAACCAGTTTTACTAGTTTCTGGTTTATTAAAACTTCAAGCACAAGGGAATTAGGAATGGTAATCTACAGGCAAAAGAAAAAGAGGGAGAAGGGAGACTAAGAAAATAAGAGACAACAGAAAGGATACCAATGGCTCAATAAAACAGGTGTAGATAACTGTAATGCTATTAGTGGATAAGGTGAGTTACAGAAGGGTAGTGAAGAGACGTCATGGGGCAGGAATTTATGATCCAAAAGGTAAACCTCTAAGATATAAGATTTTGGACTGAGTTTTAGAAATATGTCATAAAATAACATGATTAATAAGTGTTGTCCTTTTCAAGATATTCACAGTGTGAAGCTGTGTAACTTCCCTTGGCTACTTCTATGATCAAATCATCAGTCTTCTAGAGGATTAGAATAAAATTTCAACTTTGAAAGCTAATTTGGAAATAGTCTATGTTACTCAAATCCAAGTTTGTAAGTGGGTAATCAAATTATCAAAAGTGAGATAAAGAGGTTTTTTGTTTTTGTATAGTTTATTAAACAGAAATTCAGAATGTTCTAAATATTTGCGGGAATGGTAGCACTGAGAGTAATAACATGATTGATTAACTAGAAATGTCCAATTTAAAGAATAACCCACATTTGGATATATAAGTTCTGGTGTATTACTTTAACTAGATCCACGTGGTGATGACAACTTTAATACTGTGTCTTTGCTGGATTACAGAAGGAGTGTTCCAGAATTCGTAAGAATGCACAACTGTGAAGTATTCAACTGATTACCACCAGTAATTAAATGGAGATTAAAGTTACTTGCAAGAAAGAGATGGAGAATTCTGAGTGAGTGTTAAAGGTCATCTATGGAGGCAGATCAAGAGTAAGGACAAGACTGACAGACCATTTAGTCAGGGGTTTGTACAGATCAACAGGAACCTGAGAGCAGTAGAATAATAGGTCAAAGAGATGAGTGTACATTCTTTGCAATGGTTTTTATGTCTTCTTCAAGCACCTCCACTTTCCTCTTTCACCCATGTGATACCATCACTGAGACAGCATAATTTGTACCACAGTATACAGTGGGAAGGTGGAAAGGAAAGCCAGAAGTCACCAAAAGCAGAAACATTCAAGCTCAAGAGCAGCCAGGCTGAGTCTCCACTCACCTTTCTTTGTATCATTCCCACAACCATCACTAATGCGTCCACTTCACTTGCTGACACAGGTGCTGGGGGTGGTGAAAGATACATATGGAAGTTCAATGACTCAGTGGAGTCAGTGAAGGTGATATATGAAGAAAAATGCTGCAGTGCTGTTAAAAATATAGCATTCTGAGTCTGTGTGGGAACGTGGATTTCCAGTGACTATACGGAACATCCGAATAAAGTAAAATGCACACTTAAGCATAAATACATTAAGTGTCATAAAAAATTTCCCTAGAACTAGGATCTTAAAAAGCTAAATACAAATATAAGTCTCACATAGAGGCTGCTTGGAACTCTAAAGCAGCTTCTTAGATCAGATTATGAGCACAGGGCTCTTTCAGGGGAATTAATGGGAGAAAGGATTCACAGGAGATGGGAAGAGGTACCAGGAGAAGTAGCCTCTCTCAAACCTACGGCTACTCACCCAAAAGACAAAATTAAGTGCCTCAAGTCACAAGCAACTTGCTCTAATGCTATTTTAAGTTTCTAAAGGATACAGTAGGCTATCAGGAGTGTCTCTTCATCAGACAGCTCCCAAGACAGTCAAGCTAATTAACCTGCTGCAAGGCACTGGGCACAAGCTATTTGAAGAGCTACTTTAACTTTGCCACCATCGATTCTGATGCTAGAGAAGATTGCAATGATGAAAAACTTTCTGCGTTCCTTTTACTACATAGAAGGACCTCTCACCATCTTGTGGTTTCTCTGATGATAATGCCCAAATGATGACTGAAGTTTTTTCTTAAACTCCTACAGATTCAGATTTTTCTCCACTGTGGATTCTCTGATGCCGAATGAGACTCGACCTCTGAATAAAGGCTTTTCCACACTCATTACATTGATAGGGCTTCTCGCCTGTGTGAATTCTCAGATGCTGAATGAGGCCAGTGTTCCCATTGAAAGCTTTCCCACATTCTTTACATTTATAGGGTCTTTCTCCAGTGTGGATTCTCTGATGTTCAATAAGGCCTGACTTCTGACTGAAGGCCCTCCCACACTCGTTGCATTTGTAGGGTTTCTCCCCAGTGTGGCTTCTCTGATGGCCAATAAGATGTGAGCTTCGCCTAAAGGTTTTCCCACACTCATCACACTCATAGGGTTTCTCCCCAGTGTGGATTCTCTGATGTCCAATGAGGTGGGAGCTATGACTGAAAGCTTTCCCACACTCACTGCATTCATAGGGTCTCTCCCCACTGTGGATTCTCTGGTGCAGAATGAGGCCCGCACTCTGACTGAAAGCCTTCCCACACTGATTGCACTGATACGGCTTCTCTCCAGTATGGATTCTCTGGTGCAGGATCAGGCCTGTGTTTTGACTGAAGGCTTTACCACATTCCTTACAGTGATAGCGTTTTACTTTGTTATGGATATCCTGATGGGAAAGCAGGGCTGACCTGTAACTGAAGGCTTTACCACACACATTACACTGATAGGGTTTCTCTCCAGTGTGGATTCTCCAGTGGCGAACAAGGCCTGAACTCTGAGCAAAGCTCTTTCCACATTCATCACATTTATGTCGTCTCTCTTGGTTGGGATTTCCCCGCTGCCTTTCTAATCTGCCCAGAAGGTCTTGGGCTTCTCCGTGCTCAAGACCCCCGATAACATCCCCGTTGCGTTTGGTAGCTGTCTCTCCATTTGGCTGGATTCCAGTAGATATTACCTGTTTTGAAGCTATTTCCCTGTTCTCATTCCTGGTCTCACCGCCTGAAATAAAAGTGTAATAAATAAACATCAAGGCAATATCACTTCTTTTTATGTTAGGAGAAAGGAATCAAAGATGGGGGAAAAGGAAAATACATGTGGAACAGTTATAAGCCAAATGGAAGCTCCAACAAGCCTTCATAACATGAGGAGCTATGAACAGGGTCAAACAGAAGTACTCCAGTTTAACTGGGGAAGAAGGGTGATGACAAAGAGAGTTATGGAAGGAGGACTAAAGTAGGGAGAGATTAAGTAGGACGTGGAAATGGGGGAGGGGAGAGGTATGTGGGTCTACTAAAAGATCCAGTGAGCAGGCTAGAAATAGGTAAAAACACTAGTCATTTAAAGACAGAAACTAAGTATGCCTAAGTGAAAAAAATCTATGTGATGATTCTATGGATACTGAGAGCAGAATAAACGTGTGAACTAGAGGACTAGAAACATTTCTTCAACTGATAAAAAGACTTAAATTACAAACTGTAAGGTAGAACATCCTGGACTGAAGAACAAAAGTATCATTTTAGACCTCAAAAAGTCTCAACACTATCTTTCTGTTGGGACTCTGTATTTAAACTAGATTGTCTTTCAGAAAGCTCACAGCTCTTATACTCATGAAGAACAAAACAAAACAAAAGGGTGTGTCCTGGTGGGGTAGGGGTTGGGAGTAATTCAAATTCATCCCAAGGTCACCCCTGGTTCCCTTCCCAGAGCTGGTGGGAAGAACCAATAGGAACAACTAAATAAAATAAAGTGCTTCTTCCTCCCCTCTCTCCCTATAAAAATAAAACAGAACAAAACCCAAAAATCTTAAACGATAATAACCAGAGCTCTCCTTACCCAGGGAGAACATGTTTCTGTAATTCTCTGGCCTATTGTCTCTATTCGAATCCTTTTGTGATGGATCAAGAAGCCACTCCTCTCGAATTAGGGACACAGCCATGTCTTCAATCTTCTCTAAAGTCTGAAACAAAACAAGATCCCTATTTGAGAACTGGAGCTGTCCTACAGTTGAAAGACAGAGTGTCAGAGAGATCCACCAGTGTTGAGTAGGATCGAGAGGTGGGAATGTACTGTAGAAAGGGATCTGAATACCTTGGAGAAGAGAAAAATCAACTGATTTATTGGGGAAAAAATGAAGGATCTATCTCTTTTTTTTGCAGAAGTTTTTGGAATGTTCTCAGGGTACTACTGCTACAGACAGTCCAGATATGGGCAGATGTCACAAACACTGGCAAGCAGAGCTATAGGGTTTTATGAGGAGGAACACAACTCACCTGGAACCCTGCAGTGAGAAGTGTAGCTGTCATCTCTTGGTCTCCTGGACTTCTTTTCTGGGCAGGGGTAGGACTCTGAGAAGTAGATATGGCTGAGAGAGAAGAAAGGAACTAATGAATAAGACCAGCCTGCCCTGTGGTTACTGGAGCCAGTACTAGCCCAGCCCAAAATTATCTATACTTCAGCAGATAGACATGCCAGAGATTTTACATGTGAAAGGATACTATTTTGGGCTCTTGTCCCATACCTATAGTTGCCCATGAAATATCTGCACCTTGACTTCCTATTGGGTCTAAACTTACACATCAAAACTAGTTTCCTAACAGGAATTGCTTTATAAGTTCTCAATCACCAGAGATATTCTACCCTTGCGCTTATATACAGCATTTCTTTAGGTCTTGCTCTCTTAGCAAATGAATGAGGCCAATCTACCTCTGTTAACGCAAATATCTAACCATGACTGCAGCATCTGCTTCATATAGATACCAGACAGTGCATTACCAAAATCGACACAGATTATGGTCTTGTGCAAACCCTTTAGAACTTCAGAAATGTTGAAAATCTGCTTGTTTAAAACAAACTGCATAAATGAAAAAACCTATAAAATGCAAGGGAAGAATGAGATGAGAGGGGACCAGTTTGTTCAACAAGCAAGTTAAGGAAATTCTCAAAATATGATGGAGAGGGCACATCCTAGTGGAGTAGCAGTTAGGTCAGTCATCTATGAAGGCACATAGCTCATGTACATCCCAAGGACCAGGGTTTGTGACCCCAGGGCTGGGCAAAACAACCAATATGAATAACTAAATAAAAATGCTTCTTCCTCCTCTCTCGTCCTGCCTGCCTGCACCTTTCCTTAAAAAAAAAAAAAAAATGGAGAAATGTCAAAAGGAAACAATAGCCAGACAGAAGGTTTTCCTCAGGTCAAATTCAAGACAATTTCAGCATCAAAATAAAGAGAGTAACAGAATATTTATGGAATAAGAGTTTATGGATGTACACTGACAAATAAAAATATTAAAAAATAAAATGGAGAGGAGGAAAGACTCTATTACAATAAACAAATACATGTAGAATGAATGACAGATGTTAGAATCACCATTTCACAACCATCTTAGCAATCACAGATTTAGTCAATAAGCATCAATACTAAAATGAGTGTTTTTATAACAAAAGTCTGATGAGGACTAGGATATATAAATATACTCAAGTATATTTCCCATCTACTTATTACAAAGGGAAAACTATTAACTTTACAACAATTACCTAGCAAGAATAATCTTAATTAGATCATCAAAGATAACATTGCCAATAACAGGAGAAATTCCTGCCGTATCCTTGAAAGGCCACATCATCATTTCTGCTCCAAACATACACAACCTGAACCTAAATAAGATGAAACACTACCCAGATCTAAACTGCAAACCCATCCTATGAAGTAACTGGTCTACATCTTTTAAAAATGTCAAGATTATAAAAAGCAAAGAAAAGCCAAGGACTATTCCAGGTTAAAGGAGACTAAAGAGACATGGCAACTAATTGCAAAGTATGATCTTGGATTAGAGTCCAGGACCAGAAAGAATATTATTGGGACAAATGGCAAAATGTGGATATGAAATGGGGACTAGATCAGTATTGCATCAGTGTTAGATTTCCTATTACAGTGGATTTATTGTGCTTATCTAAGAAAATGGCCTTGTTTGAAGAAACACATGCTGAAATACTTGTAAAGTGGCATAATGATACCAGCAAAGTCTCAAAAACACCTATAATGCAATTAAAATGCATGTATAAAATGAATATATACAAATCCCCTAATGCTTTCATTTTCTCATGAGTTTACTATTGGGACTAATAGCCTCTATTTGAAGCCTAGATAAACATTTAAATCCAAATGGTCTATAAACAGTGACTCTAGTTCCTGGTTCTCTAGTTCAGAACTAGATCGGAATCTCAAATATAATTTCTATTTTTTCTACTTCCGCTTTTTATCAGTGAAACCTAGTTCCTTACCTCTCTCTTGTGACCCTTGAGGTGCCGAAGATTTGTGCTGGGCTGTCACAGGTTGGAGCTGAGTACCAGGAGGCTCCGGTATAGATTCTGAATGTACTACCTCCTCCCAGAGTACCCTATGTCCATGTGCACGAGCTGGGACCTGAAAATAATGGGATGGTCACATTATAAGGAATCCCTTTAAGAAATGAAGTGAATACAAGAAGACCAAGAGCACATCTACAGAGATACACGCTTGAGGAAGGAAGACACAGAATCTCATTCCCTTCCTAGCGGCAGTAAGGCACACAGATATATCGATTAACAGAGTAAGGAATCATTTCTATTCATGAAAAGATTTCTGCTGATGCTCTTCCTACTGCACTGATTACTAATATTTTTGCACTCCCAAGGTATGACAAGCAGAAACCTAAAGCAGTTCTATTCAGCAGAAAAAGCTTTTTGATAAGAACTAGGAAACCTGAGTTCTGATCTCAGATCTTAATTAGCTCGGTTCGCCTGAAAGACTAACTTAAGCTCCCTCTGCAACTATTTCCCATCTGGCAAAGAGGAACAATACTACAGTTGTAGGGATGTTATGAGGATAAAAAATAGATTTACAGCAGGTCCATATTTTGTTATAGTACCAATGAGGGGAAAAAATTCTAATGAATGTTAAACGAAATGGCGTTAATCCAGATCTGGTTTCATAAGAAGTCATTCTGTTTAACCTTTGTAAAAATTAGAACTCTACAAATATAAGTCATTAACTATTTTCACCTCCACTCAACAGAAACAGATGCTCAGCATTTATTCCCACAGTGGCATGCACATTTCCTTCTACTTACAGGTCGTCCCAGTATATCAATCTGTCTTTCCAAATCCTCCAATAGGGTCACCACCTCCTCTCCATTCTCTAGTTGATGTTCCTTAACCAGAGTCTGGAGCTCCTCAGGAAGGATGGTCAGGAACTGCTCCAGCACCAACAGTTCCAAGATTTGCTCTTTGGTGTTCAAATCTGGTCTTAGCCACTGATGGCAAAGTGCCCGGAGCTGGATCAGAGCTTCTCGAGGGCCTAGTGTCTCCTGATAGCATAACTTCCTGAAGCGTAGGCGGAACAGCTCTTGGCCCGGAGGGTTATTTTCGTGTAGACAAGATTCCTGGTCCCAACCATGATCTTCCTCTACCTTGACAATTACAAGGTCCTCTTCAGGAACCTGATCTGGTGGAGATGGGGCTAAAGGTTTTCTTGATTCTGCAGCCATTTAGGGTGAGAAAACTCAGAAGACTTGTTACCACCTTCTTTCTCTTCTCAAAAGAAACTGCTGAGGGCCTCTTTCTTTAAGGGTACTTTTGGGGAGGAGAAAATGACAAATAGTGCTAAGTCAAAGGTCACAGTTAATTAGTAAGATGATCTAAGAGTTTCCCTACCACAACATGGACTTCATGGTTAGGTATTTAAGTGATCTCCTCTTCATTGCTTCAGAAACAACACCTTACCTCTTCAACCATCTGCCATGCAGTTTCTCTACTCTAACATTCATTATCCTACCTATGATTCCCATCTTTCCTCTTACCTCAAAGCTAACTTCTACACTGTATCTAATTTGAAAGATCTAGGACTTTCTTTGGAGTATTAGTCCTATATCCCTAAGGAATCTGGCATCCAATGAGTATCTACAATCTAGAAGTCTAGCCCTACACACACTATCTTTCTGTATCCAGAAGATACAGAAATAAAACCATACAGTACATAGGCTTTGAGTCTGGAATCTTTCTCTAAGCATAATACATTTAAGACCATCAATATTGTTGCGTATGTCATTAGGTTTTTTCCTCATGTTTATCCATTCCCTAGTTGATAGATATCAGTTGGTCCCAGTTTTGATGATTACAAATAAAGTCACTATAAACACCTGCACAAGATTTTGTGTGAACCTAGTTTTCACTTCACCTTGGTGAATATCCAGAAGTATAACTACGAGATCATATGGTAAGTGTTTGCATAACTTTAAGAAATTGTAAACTCTCTTTCGACGTGGCTATAAAACTTTGCATTCCACTAGCAATAGTTACTTCACACTTGACCAGTACTTGATACTGTTTTCTTTCTTAATTCTAGATAGTCTACTAAGTTTGTAGGAATATCTCACTATAGTTTTAATTTGCATTTCATTTTGACCAATGACAACTTAGATGTGCTTATTTATCACTGGCATATCTTCTTTGGTGAAGTATAAGCTTGAAACTTTTGCTTTTTTTAGTTATTTATGAGATATGTAATTTGTATATATTTCCTCCTTTTCGATTTTTAAACAGTGCCTTTTAAAGAACAGAAGTTTATAATTCTTTGAGGTTTAATTTATCAACTGATTTCTTTTAGGAATTGTGCTTTTGCTGTTAGTATCTAAGAAATTTTTGTTTAACCCACGCTTACAAATATTTTCTCCTAAAAACTTAATAGTTTTAGGTTTTACCTTTAGATCTATGATCCATTTTGAGTTAATTTTCAGGTAGAATTTTAGGTAAAATGAAGATTTTTTTTTTTTTTAAAACTTACAGGTATGAAATTGTTCTTCCATCACTGTGGAAAAGATTATACTTTACCCAATGAATTGTCTGTATCTTTCTCAAAAATCAACTGACCACATATGTGTGAGAATATTTCTGGAATCTTTATTCTGTTCTCTTTCACCAGTTTTTTATTCCTTGAAAATACAAAACTGTTTTGATTGTTGTGGTTTTCAAAATCTTAAAATCAAGCAACAAGAATCCTGCAACTTTTCTGTTCATTTTCAAAATGACTTGACTCGTTTTGACTTTCCTAGTTCTCTCGCCTTTCTATACTAATTTTAGAATTGTCTTCTACAGTCCTAGAAAAATCCTGAAACTGGATTTGTATTGAATCTATAGCTCAGTTGAGGGACAACTGACCCCTTAACAATATTGAGTTCTCCATTCCATTAACAGTCTCTCAATTTATTTAAGTCCTCTCTTTTTTCTTTCATCAGTGCTGAAACTACTCTTAAAGATAAAATACTCCTTTTTATGACTCCATTTGGGAGTTCCCTCTTACACTACACTTCTATTACATAAATGTGTATTACTTTGATGTTAATTTTGTTATAACTGGGTATTACTAGTTGCAAGAGTGTATTATTCCCCATGAATGAAGTCTCTCTTTTCTCTTGATAGAATCAAAGAATATTAGAAGACTATCATTTACAGTATCTAACACAGTATGTTTATATTTGTTGAAGAGTGAAGTGTAGAGTAAGATCTGACTTCCAAAGAAAGTTCAATCACAGTCTTATTTCTTTGTAGGATATATGTCTATGGATTTTATCTTTGGTATTAGACATCATTGTGGTCTGCAGCTGCAGAGGTAAGGAGTATTCCTGCCTTTGATTATCCCTCATTCGTGACTGCTATGGATTGAATTGTGTCTCCTCAAAAGATTTGTTGAGGTCCTAACCTCTGGTACTGTGATCTTATTTGGAAATAGTCTTTGCAGATGTAATCAAATTAAGATGAGGTTATACTAGAATAGAATGGATCCTTGAATCAAATGACTAGTGTACTTTTAAAAAAAGGAGAAGAAACAGTGATTGTTACACACAGAGATGGTCATGTGAAGACACAGACACAGACACAGAATGCTATGAGACTAGAAAGGCACAGATGAGAGTTCTGCAGTTGCAATGCCAAGTATTGTCAGTAACAACCAAAAGATAGGAGAACATGGCCCTGTTGGCAGTTTGACTTTGAACTTTTGGATTCTGCAAGAGAATAAATTTCCATTGTGTTAAGCTACTCAGTTACTGTGACCCTATGACATTACTATACTGCCAGAGAGACTAATGGAAAAGATGTAATACAACTTACCTCAAAATCTTTCAACTGGGAACTTAACTCTTTAGCATGGTATATAAGGTCCTTTATCATGTGTAAACTTGTCCAGCTTATCTGTCATAAACTCACCTTCATAAAGCCTTTTCTGACTGTGGCTTTCTCACATCTCCATTCTGTTTCAGAGCTCTTTATTTGGAGGTTCTCAATGGGGGACAATTTTGTCCCCCTCACCCAAGAACAGTTGGCAATGTCTGGAAACATTTTTGGTTGTTACAACCAAGGGTCAGGGGTGCTACCAATATCTAGCGGGTAGAGACTAGAGATGCTACTGAACATTCTACAATACATAACACATTCTCCCCCTTCCCTCCACACCTCATACCCCAATACACCTAAAAATTATATGGCCCAAAGTATGAATATCAAGGTTGAGAAATCCTGGCCTATCTGAAACCATTCAACTTTAACTTAAAAGTCTCAATTAATCTATTATCTTTATCATGAGATCTTCTTTTTGCAGCTCCCTCACTCCCAACCCCTTCAGATTAAGGTGCATATTCTTGTCAAAGTATTTTTTACATGGTCCAAATATAGGATTCAGCAGATTGTAGAGTACTGCAATGTCTACCCATGGTTTTCTTGTAAACGTTTCTTTGTGACAGTGACTTTATTTTTTAAATCCCTTTAAGCAGGGAAGTTATATATTTATATGCCATAAAGATCACAATGGCAGCACTGTAGAGAATAGAGAAGAGCACAAGCAAAGGCAACAGACAAAGTAGCTGGTAAGAGGTGCGTGTGTGTGTGTGTGTGTGTGTGTGTGTGAGAGAGAGAGAGAGAGAGAGAGAGTGTGTGTGTGTGTGTGTGTGTGTGTGTGTGTGTGTGTAGAGGTGGGGTGAGGTTAGTTCAAAGTCTCAAAATTTGATGAAACACAGAACTAGAACGTCTCCCTAGAAAAAAGCCTACAGGCTCAAAAGTTTACATTCAATCTCAGCTGAAAGTCAATAGACCCAACACCCATCCAAGAACTCTGGGAAGTCTAACAACCCCTACGTAGAGAGAATGGTTGAGAAAGCAAGAACAATTAAAAATGACCTTTAAAATTAGACAAAGCTAGGAACAGTAGTTTGTGGAGCAAACTATAGATAAGAAGAACCGAGGAGCAAGTGATAAAGTTCAATGTAGTGGTTAAAATCAGAGGGTTTACTTCTTGGGGTATGACCTTACAGAGAAGTGTGGGGATTGGCTGGAAAGAATGAATTTAGGCAAGAGGTTGAGACTTTGTGGAGAGTGTGAGATAAGGGTAACCAACTTGTTTTTAACAGAAAGGATTAATATCCATGGTTTTAAAATAGCTTATTTTAGAAATCAATGAAAATGAACAAATTCTTAAATTTGCTTAAAATAATTCTTATGGTTTAAAAATTCAAAAGGTCATTACCATGGAACATGAATTTGAAGCTGTTTAGAATGTGATGTTGCATAGTCTGAGTCTTACCATGTATTCTTAAAGCTATCTTTACTGAACAATTGGCCATCTTCTGTCTTACAACCAACCCTTGTCAATACTAGCTATAAAATATTTCAGTGCTTAGTATGCACCATTCAAGAATTTTATATTGTTGAAGCATTAAATAAAATCTCAATAGTGAAACTGATGGACGTCATCTAATTATAAGGTTTGTTTGTATTTTATACCAAATTGGTCAGCATGACCACATAATTAAAAAAAAATTAGTAGCTTATTTTCCACTACTTAGTCTCTTCCTTCTCCAGTTTCTTACAATTACAACCTACAATTAACCAAGTACAAAATTAGTTCGCTATGTACCATCCTTTCCATTTTGTATACACAGATCCATTTTAGGTTGGTTAAGTACCTTGTGGAAAAAGACTGTTTCTGAAATCAGCTATTAAGAACACTTCATCATTTATTGATTTTGGGAGTTAAATGTTCAGTCTTTAAAGCTGCTTCCAATCTCAAATATTATAATCCTTTGAATGACTAATGGTACAACTCAGCTTTTAACAGCATTTTCTTTTTCAATTAATGGAGAAGGAATGTTTTCTTTCTAAAGACTATGTCTAATTTGGGATGTTTGGGAACTGAAAATTAAAAATGAAAGCTATCTTCCAAGCTTTAAAGATAAAGAGAAGCAAATATTATGCTTATCTCAAGCTGAATAAGATTCATGCATCAACACCTACCTAATTACAGTTAAATGCAAAAGAAACTCAAAATATGTATTTGCTAAAACAGTGATTAATGCACAGATACAGTTAACTGAATTAATCAAACAACAGAAACAAGGATTGCTTTCAGAGTGGAGGCAGTCAATGTTGCCTAACAAAAACTACTCATGAGTGACCTGAAATCTGGAAAGAGTTCCCATGCATCTACTTCAGTTAGTTTTAGTAAGTGAGATAAAGAACGCTCTAGGCTTGAATTATCTATTACCCCGAACTTGCTATAATTTTTTTTCTTTTGTATAATTACCCAGTCAACATACCACATTTTCTGAATACAAAGGCACAATAACTTAATAGCAAAAAAAAAAAAAAAAAAAAAAGGTTTTCACGGATAATTGGGTCATCTAAAAACAAAATACAGCTTAAAAATTTTATTACAATTGAAATGCAAAACTGCCACATAAAAACAACTCATGTTGCGGAAACAGATAAGTTAACATGGGGGCAGTTTCCTATTTTAAGACATACCAAGATCCACTGTAACACACCACTATTAGTGATGACGAAGAGGACCCTCCCCATCCCCACCCCTCCCGCAAAGGCTCGCCGGCAAAGTTTGTGTAAGTGTACTCAGCCAGCGTCAACATCTAAACTGGCCCCACAGGGGGCGACTCACCCCGGGGTGCCGACCTGGGCTCTGGCCCCTTGCAGACCCATCAGGCCTGTCCTCAGCCGAGGCCTGGCCAGGCCACAAAGCACTTTCTTCCTCCCGCCCGAAGTCCGAAACGCACTCACCGTGAGTTTCCAGGGCGGCGCGGGGTGGGAAGAAGGCTACAATGGGCGACAGACCCAAAGGAAATGCGAGGAGAAAAGGGGGCGAAAACTGTAAACAGACCAGACCCCACCAGCCCCTAACTTCCAAACCTGAGGAGGCACAACACTGGCCTACACGCATCTTGCCCTGTAGGCACTTCCGGAAACTCTCTAGGAATCTTGGAGGTCTGAGAGCTCTATGGTCGACCGGCTGGGGCTTCCCGCGGCGTTTGCGGGTAGCTGGATAGCCCGCTCCCGGGCGGTGAACGTCCTAGGTGGTTAACAGACCCCAATGTTAGGCCCGTTCCCTCGTAGAAAATGGAGAAGAGCATAACCAAAGGCAGCACATTGAAAGCTGGTGGTAAGAGGTGTTAACATCAGAATAAAACCACAGAACTGCAGATCACAAAGGGAAAGAAGAGCTAGGCATTTGAAGGAAAAAGCAGAGAACACATCGCGCTGGCGAGAATAACGGCTTTTCCACTCATTTTGGTGTTCCATCTGGCCTGGGTCTTGAACTGGGGTCTATGGTTTTCTGTGTGGATTGCCTGGTAGATTTAGCCAGTAGGTCACCAGGTATTCCCATAGAACAGGAGGGTACACCTTTAAGGATCTCACTCACTATGCAATTCATGACTAGTTTAAAAAAATCGCCATTTTAAATGAAGTTTAGTAGCGCCTCCATTATGACCCAGCAATTTCACTCCTAGGTATTTAAGATATATGAAAATGTAAGTCAACACAAAGAAGGTTCACAGCACCTTTATTCTTAATAGGTCCAAACTGGAAAAATCACAGATGTTCAACAGAAAATCAAATAGTGTTGAGTTCATACTATGGAATATTTCTCAGAAATAAAAAGGAACTACTGATAGATGAGCAGTGTGGATGAGTCTAAAAAATACTATGCTGAATAAAAGTAACGTTATTGTACTTTTATGTTCAAGAATAAAACTCTGTGGTGATAAGTGTTACTCTTGATTGAGCTTATGATTACACACATGTAAAATCCATTGAGTTACCCACTGACTTGTACATAGTACTAAAAATAAATTTAAAAAAATTAAATAGTACCCACCCTCAAGTTTACCACATGAAAATCATCAGGCCTCACACCTTCCTTCCCTACCAATATCTATTCTCTCGAGACAACCATTTCACCTTTGTTACTTTTGGTGAGAAAAATCCATATTTATAAATAGCATAACATTGCCACTTCTTGATTTTTTTCATGTCTAAATCTATTATCTATTGACTTCCTACTATGGAAAATGAATCACCTAACCCTTTTAAAGCACTAAAATTTGCCACACCAGGAATTAGAGACAATATTTTAAACTTCTTCAGTTGCTAGGTCCAACAGTAACAGACCCACCAAAGCACAAAAAGTTAGGCTATTTGTATAAATAGGGGACACGGTTCTAATAAAACTCCAAATATTTTCCACATTTAGAGCCTCACTGGTGCTCCCAGATTCTCCTCGGTTGCTCTGCATTTTAGTTTCAGAAGGACCACTTCATATATAGTATATACATACTAGCGCTGCACTGCTCAGATATTTTGATCTCCACTCTTGCACTAAAACTAGCGAGAAACATTGGGTTTGTGTTTATGTGGCTCATAGCTATCGAGATTTGCCGTCTTCAGAATTAAAACAGAAATAAAACAATATTTATTCTCTAAAATAACAATCACATACCGACATGTTAATTTAAGTGGCATATCTTATTGAGTGTATACATTCCAAGTCCGGGATCTCTGTCCAGGCGGGGAACCCAGTGTTTCTGGCCCCGGGAAAGACCCAACCGGTTTCTCCGCTCTCGCGGCTCAAACCACTTCCGGTTGCTAACCATTCTGGAGCGGTCGGCGGCTGCGGAAGGGTTTCGTGACCGGGTACCTGTCGTTGTTAAGTTGGAATCGGCGCCAGAGGACGCAAACGGGCTGCTGAGAAGGGCTGGCTGTTTTGCGGCAGGTGAGGACGAGGGAGTAGAGGGTCACCGTCAGGGAACTGGCTGGAGCGTCTGGGCTGGAATTGGGGGTTAGGTATTTCAGAAGCAGCTTAGCATTATGCCAATTGTTAACATTACTATATTCTTTGAAAAAAAAAAAAAAATCCAGTGTTATAACCACATCCAGTGAATAAAGATCAAATGCCTGTTAACTGATTTAAACAATTGCGAGGGATAGAGTATGCTGAACGTGATCCCAACAAGACCTATTGCACCGATAGCAGCCATTACATAGCACTCACATGTGCTAGATAGACACTTCTACACCCTTTTCAGTGGATCACATTTCATTTCCTTTCTGAGGTCCCACCGTTTTGCAGATGCGGAACCCGAGGTACAGCGAGTATACGTCAACTAGTGAAGGCTATGAAACTAGTAACTTCAGAGAAAGGATTCATACCCAGGCATTCTTTGAACCACTATGCTCACTGCCTTTTATTGATACCCCGATTTTTATCAGTTTAGGACAGTCGTTACCCAGATAGAAGTGTAAGTTTGCACAGTGACATATTCCACAGTGTTAAGAAGAAATATACAATTTTATTTTTACATGTTAATTAGGCCCACACATAATCTCAAAGGCCTTTCTCTTGTTACATTTCTCTCTAGATTTCTGTTCGTGTTTTGTTTCTGTCCAGTTAAATCATTTGAAATTGCTGGTATTTGACCACTTTTGATCTACAAAAGCGGCCATTTCATGTTTGAGCTATACTTAAATATCTTTTTCTATGGGAATTTAGGAGTCTGTAACAGTCTTTCAGCGAATTGTTCTGGCTTTATCTCACAAATATACCTTGAATTTGTTTATTTTCATGTACACTCTCAACTGATGGTCCATGGCACCACCGTCTCTTATTGGATTACTCCAGTAGCCTCTTGACTGACTTCTCTGCTCTTTTCTTATTCTTGCCTCCCTTAGGAGCCAGAATGCTCTTTTAAAAACAAAATTTAGATCATGTCCCTCCCAATGGTGCTTCATCATGAATTACACATGGTCCCTGCTCATCTTTTACCTCTCATATCATGTTCTCTTTCATCTAGTACTTTAGACACAATGACCTTTCAGTTTCTGCAATACATCAGATTCATTTCTACTTGAGAGACTTTGCCTGGCATGGTCATCTGCAGAATTTCCCAAGGTGGGGCATTTATATTTCAGCTAGAATGTCAGCTCCCTAGCAGTGGTAGTCACTGTCACTATTTCATTTTAATTTATTGTTTATATTCTACATTCCATTTACTCCTACTGGATTTTTTTCTTGTTTGTCTCCCTTTACTGTAAATGTAGACTTATAAGATAATGGTTCTGATCTTGTCCCCTGCTATATATTCTCAGTACCTAGAATCAGGGCTTGGCACATAGCATGCACTCAGTAAATGAATGAATGGATGAATAAGAAACAGGCAAAAAAGAAAAAAAGTCTGTTATTGTAGAACTTAGCCTGGAAGTTCTATTGAAGTGGTAAGATCTTGATATATAGGAATATAATGTGACCCACCTATGGGATTTTAAATTTTCTAGTAGCACATTAAGAAGAGAGGTAAAACTAATTTTAGTAATATACTTTATTTAAATCACAATATCCCAAATACTATTTTAACATCTAATCTATAAAACTATTATAAAATTATTAACTATAAGAACTATTAACATCCTACATTCTTTTTTTTTTCATACTAAGGCTTTGAAAGCTGGTATGTTCATACTTATTGCACATCTCAATTGAGATATTACATTTTTGCTGAAAAATACTAGATCTTTATTAAGATTACATAAACTTTAAAATGGAAAAAGTAGATCCACATATCCAGATAAGATTTTTCGATAACTGAATTATCAGTTTTTAATTTAAATTAAAAATAAATAAAAAATTTAGTTCTTCTGTTGCATTGCCACACTTCAAATGCTCAATAGCCACATGTACCAAGGGGCTGCTATATTAGACAGCACAGGTCTAGATCAGAGGATAAAGCATTCATAGTTGGGTGAAGGACAGGGAAGTTCCAGAAGTCTGGCATGGAGTGAAGAGGAAGTTCTAAAAAAGAAATGCCAAGTAAACTCTTCATGCAAGCTACATTTGAGGAGAGACTCCTCTGGTCCTCAAAAGTGAGTGAAGTATGGCTCTCTAGATTACTTTTTTAAAAGGAAAGGTACAGGCAGGAATGAAGGAATGAAGGTGAGTAGGCAGGCAGGCAGGCAGGAAGAGGAAGAAGCATTTTATTTTTATTAGTTGTTCACACTAGTTGTTTCCCTCCAGACCTGGGACTCAAACCCAAGGGTATATGGCCTGCATGCCTTCAGAGGTGACTGACCTAACCACTACTCCACCAGGGCATGCCTAGACTACTTCCTTAGCATGACTGTTATATAGACTTAAGGTACTCTTAGGGAATGTAGCATTTCTTTGTCAAATCTTATGATGTGGAACAGGCATGAAAACTCGACTCTTTTTCTATGGAGTTGTTCTCAAATGGGGATGGATTTTGCCCCACTTAAGAAATTTTGCTTGGTGGGCTCGGGTGGAGTAGCAGTTAGGTCAGTTGCCTCCAAAGGAACCTAAGCCACATATCCCTGGGTTTGCGTCCCAGTTCTGGGGGGAAACAACCAGTGTGAACAACTAAATAAAAATAAAATGCTTCTTCCTTCTCTTTCTCCCTGCCTGCCTGCCTGCCTACTTGCCTTCATTCCTGCCTGCACTTTTTCTTTAAAAAATTCTGTTTTTGCTTATCACGAGTAGGGAGAGTGCTATTGTCATCACTGGGCAGAAGTCAGGGATACTGCCAAACATCCTACAGTGCAGAGGGTAGTACCCCCAACAAGGATTGTCTGGCTGGAAATGTCAAAAGAACCAAGGTTGAGAAAACTTGTTCTAGGATTTAAGAAAGATTGAGATAGCTATTCTTCCAGAACCTCAGTTTAATTCCCTAGTGATATTAATACAATGGGTTGTATTGAAGTATTTCAAAGTTTATAGTGTTTTAGGCGTGTCCTCGTGACTCAGGGCTTCGGCCAGTGCCTGGGATGCAGTCCACATACAGCCAAGGACCTGAGTTTGTGCCTAAGAAAGGGCACAAATAAATAAAATGCTTTTCCCTCTCACTTCTTCCTGCCTGTTGCTGGCATACCTTCATTCCTGCCTGCCTTCCTCTTTAAAAAAAAAGATCTTAAACTTGGGATGCAAAACTGTTACAAGTACACGGAATGCTAGTATGTTCAGAAATCAAAAAGGAAAAATAAATTGGATTGTTCACGATCTTATAGTATTACTATCCTGAGAGTTCCAACTTCTTGTTGGGTTAGGGTACTTGGCAGGAGTTGCTGCCTTGTAAAGGTAATTACACATAGATGAGGTAGTAATTTAGCTTTTAATTTAGATGACTAGCTTTATTTGTTTAATAATCATCTTCCTCCTTTTGAAAGGCTGAAAAGATGCCATAAAGTTACTACTGAAATATTTTTGTAATAGTGTTTGTATTTTTTCCCTATTGCTATTGCAGCCTCCTTAGGGTTTCTCTTGTGCCAACTTCTGAACTCAGAATCACAATATCAAAGTTTGAAGTTACCTTCCCAGTGATCGATTTGGATAGCAAGACCTTTAGAACTTTCCACAATGATAAAAATGGTCTGTATCTGTGCTGTCCAACACAGTAGCTTCAAGCCACATATAACTACTGAATACTTTAAATGTGGCTGTCTTGAAGGAACTGAATTTTCCATTTAATTTATATGTAAATTTATGTAACCATATTAGACAGTAGTCAAGACCAACTGTTCCCTACCTTCAATTTACAGTGACCTGAAACTGAGATGAGAAGTGATTTATCCCAAGTTATAGATTCCTAATACACTCTATTATTCCCCCTTCCCCACAGCTCCTACTGATGATTTACTGCTTTCCTTTCAAAATTCAATCTTTTCCTTAGCTTGTAGTCTTCTCTGAATTTTTTTTTCAATCTTTGACCAAAAAGTTCCACAAAATAATTATATCCTTTACTTTTAGGCAAAAGGATATTTAGACCCTTATAGCAATAATGATGGAAAAGATATTTAAGTTCTTAATTTCAAAAGCAGTTTTCATCTCCTTTAACACAAGATAATTAGTGGGCCTGTACTATATCATCTGCATTTTACATAAGGGAAATGACGGCAGGGAAAAATTTGAATGATTTACTTAAAGTCATACACTGAATGGTCAAGTGAGTGAAAAAGGAGCCAGAACCAGGGGACATAATTCACTGTCTTTCAACCAGGAAACATTATTATCTTGGGCTGTAAGTAGCAGTGTCGTCAGTGCCTTTCTGAAATAACTCTTTAATTCCTCCCAAGAAACTGAACTCATTTAGAAATAAAAGGAAATTTTACTTAAGTAGATTCTCTGGTGACATAGAATTTTTAAATGATTGAGGCTTTGCCTATATTCTGAATATGCAGGTCCCATAAGGTAGATTCTTTAATAAGTAGGCCTGAACATCTAAGGACTCTTATTACTTCCACTATATTAGTAGAGCTTATTAGCTGCATGAATTCTTTGATGTCTAATCAGAGCTGAACTTACACGGAAGGGCCTCCCACACTCATCACATTCATAGGGTTTTTCACCCGTGTGGATTCTTTGATGCTGAATGAGACCTGTGCGCCCGCTAAAATCTTTCCCACATTCTTTACATTTATAGGGCTTCACTCCAGTGTGTACTCTGTGATGACCAATGAGATGTGAGCGCTGGATGAAGGCTTTTCCACATTCATCACATTTATAGGGTTTCTCTCCAGTGTGAGTTCTCCGGTGTTTACTAAGGTCTGAGCTATGACTGAAACTTTTTTCACAGTCATCACACTTATAGCGTCTTCTTTCCCTCTCCTGCCGTTCTAATCTGCCCTCACTTTCAATAGCATCTTTGGATTCAGGATACTGAGGAATGTCTTTGTTAAGTCTGTTGTTTATCTTCCCAAAGAATTCTAGATCTTTGCGCATATCCTCCTTCTGGGAAAACTCGTCATTCTTTGTCTTGGTTTTATCACCTGTAACAAACAAGCAGTAAATAAACATGTCGTATTCTAGATCTGAGAAGCAAAATGCTATGAAGGAAGAACCATATAAATGTTACATGTTATACAATATATTTTAAAAGTCAGATATAGTGTATAAATAAGTTATTTGGCACTATCAAAACATAAATAGACCATAGAGGAGAAGAAATTAAGAAAAGGCAAACAGGAAGATAACAGCAGGATACATTATTTGGGAACAGACTAAGAAGAGAAGAAAAGGCAAATGTGGATCAGGGATTACCAGGCAGTCCGGTGTAAAGACAGAGCCTTAAATGGTAAATGAGGACTACAGATATGCAAAGGAAAATGAAGAGGGACAGAGAGGGAGTTTAGAGAACAGATGAGGAGGTGAGGTAAAAGTTTGGGAGAAATATGCAGGGATTTGAAACAAAGGTGTTAAGTGAGAGTAAATCTGAGTAAATGTGACTGAGGAAGAAAATGGGATTAGGGTTTTTAATCTCTGGCTAGAAACTATAAGAACTAACTTAGAGCCAGAAGGTTCAGATACCAATCTTGGCTTGGTTGATAATTGCTTACAAAAAATATATATTTTTAAAGGTGCAGGCAGGAATGTAGGCAAGTAGGCAGGCAGGGAGGAAGAGAGAGAAGGAAGAAACATTTTATTTTTATTTAGTAGTTCACACTGGTTCTACTGCCTCTGGCTGCCCCTGCCCCCCGGCATCCCTGGCCTGCCCCAGCACTGGAACCCAGGGGTATGTGCCCTGTCGTCCTTTAGAGGTGATTGACCTAACATCGGGTCACATGAATTGCTTAAATTTTGATGGATGATAGCCATCTGATTTCCTTATCATCTCTATGCCCCCCTCATTATCTATTGTTTGATGAGATTAGCATTGATAAGCATTTATAAAAGTATAGAGTGTGACAGGAGTTAATGTAATTATCACCAATGAAAGAGAAATGAACAGAACAGAGGGTCCTAATGTTACCTCCAGCCAATAACCAGCACACTTGAGAGTTAAAAGCATTAAAGGACTCCTTTAAGTTACATATAATTCAATGCTACACTTTCCAGATATCAGTTAGAAACAGCCTAAAATAGTGTTTCAGGTTAGACAAATCACCTGGCAGGGATCCTAGAGGATGAGAGAACCATACCGGTAAAATTAAAGTAGTGGTGGGATGGAATCCAGACTAGGTCAGAGTATAACACATTGCTGAGGAAAGGCATTATGGATGTGAGAGTCTCTAGAGTTAGCGCAGGGAATACTGAAAAGAGTAGGTTTTGAGTAAGCTGGGATTTAAAATTTGTTTTTTTAAGTGGAGCCTCAGGATACACTAGACACCTTGGTTTTTAATTAGAGAGCTAATTCATAGGGCTGGGGTCTAAACCGCAATGAAAACTCAGTCAACCTGACATGCAGAGAAAAACATAAAAGCCTGCAATACTGACTTGCTCTCTTCCCTATTTTCTCAGCATGGGGATGCATTATGGACTAAATTGTGCCCTCCCAATTCAAATGCTGTAGCTGTAACCTGCACTGTGATAGTATTTGGAAAAAGGACCTTGCAATTAGGTAATAAGGTGAAACGAGGTCATGAGTTGGGTCCTAATCCAGGAGGATCCTTTCAGAAGAGATACCAGAAACATGCTTGTCTTCAGAAAGGGCATGTGAAGACACAGTGAACCTGCAAGTCAAGGAGAGAAGCTTCGCCAGAAACCAACCCTGTCAGCACCTTGACTGTGGACTTTCCAGTCTCCAGAACTGAGAGAAAATAAATGTTCTCTGTTGGTTAAGCCACCTAGTTTGTGGTTTTCTGTTCTGGCAACCCTAGTAGACTACGGCAGGAAGTCATACATTCTCCTGCTCAAAATGAAAATGTCAGGGAATTTGGAACTAGAATCATCAGATTACAACAGATTAAAGTATAAGGCACTAATTTTAGTGAGTATTTAAAGCCCATCCCCCACGTCTAGCCAAATAGCAGTTTTTAAGACTGATGAAAAGCTAAAATATAATTCCATGATGGAAATGGGGATAAAACCTTTCACAATGGGATGGAGGATAAGCAGAAAACTTGAAAAGAATATGAAAGTGGAAAACCTCTAACTAAGGAACCAATTCTTCCCTCCTACACACAAAACTGCTCCTTACCATTTCTTTGGGGCTCCCTAGTTTCCTGTTCCTGCTGGGTCTTCTTGGGCTGTAGCTGGACAGTTAGGGACTCAAGTGACCTTCCCAACGGGGCCATCTTGTCCAAGAGTGTGTCCTGTCTTTCTGAATTAGCTGGAACCTGGAAACAATGAGGTATGTTTGGGTTTGCAAGGCAGACTTTGTTGAAATTGAAAGAACTTCAGAAAAAAAATGAAAAGAAGCATCTGCCAGGGACTCAGAAAAGGGACACATTCTCATTCAATTGCAAATGGCAATAATGCCTAAAAAGAGAAAGATGAATCTTAACAGTTCAAGATGTTGGAGATGAAATTCAGTCTCTTAAAGTGACCTGCAGATATCCAGATCAGTGTCTTGGGACTTGGAAAGGATCTTAAAAATCATCTAGGGTGTGTCTGGGTGGCTCAGGTGCTAAGCTAGCGGCTGGGGTATGGACTATGTAAAACCCAGGAACTCAGGTTTGTGACCCAGGGTCAGACGGGGAGCAACCAAAAGTAACTAAAACAAATGAAAGTGCTTCCTCCTCCTCTTCCTTCCTTAAAAAAGTGCTTCTGGTGTGCCCTGGTGGGGTAGTGGTTAATCACCTCTGAAGGATGAAGCCCACAAACCCCTGAGTTCAAGAAATAAGGAGGCAGGCCCTGATGAAGTAGTGGTTAAGTCAATCACCTCAGAAGGATGCAGGCCACATACCTGGGTTTGAGTTCTGAGCCCCAGAGAAACAACCAGTGTGAACAACTAAATGAAAAACAAAGTGCTTCTTCCTCCTTTCTCTTCCTGTCTGCCTGCCTTCTGCTGCCTTCATTTCTGCCTGGAATGTTCCTTTAAAAAAAAGCTTTCTCCTCTCCCTTTCTCTTAAAAAAAAAAAAATCTGCCCCACCTTTTCCAAATGGGGGCATTTCTTCTGTAACTATGTTGTCCAGTATGATAGCCACCAGTAAATATAGTAATTGAGCACTTAAAATTGTGACTAGTATGAATTAAGCAAAGTATAAAAAACACCAAATTTTGAAAATGATACAAAAAATGTAAAATGCATTTTTTATGTTGATTACATATTTTGGGTTAAATAAAATATTTCATTTTACCTGGTCTTTATTTTTCAAATGTGACTTAGGAAGTTTTAATTACAGACATGGTTCACATTATATTTCTAATGGACAGAGCTATTCTGTAATATCCTTGGTGTCTCCTTGAAACCCATCTTGAATACACCTTTGGAAAAGGGAGTATTTTACTACACGGTAGCCTATTTTATTTAAAGCTAGCTATCAATGTTAGAAAATTCTTTGATTTCCTTTGATACCTATTTGCCTTCATGTAATTCAATGATTCTAATCTTCCATACCAACAAAGACTCACTCTAGCATCTCTCTTTACTCTGGTTATTTGACATCAGCAGTCAGGTCCTGCCTTAATTAAGCCAGTTCTTCTCTGGGGTAATATAGTAAATACCTTCAGGAGTTCTTTCATATGCCTTTTGCTTTGACCTGCCCACACCCTCTGATTTCTCACAGCCAAACTGCTGCCCCCTTCCCACCTGCTTTCGGGGTTCATCCAGCTCTTTCTCCAGATCCTCCAGTACAGTCACCGCCTCCTCTCCTGTCTCTGGATGGTGTGCCTGCACCCATGCTTGCAGGTCCCTAGGAAGGATGCTCAGGAACTGTTCCAGCACTAGCAGGTCTAAAATCTGCTCCTTGGTATGGCATTCTGGCCTCAGCCACTGGCGGCAGAACTCCCAGAGCTGGGTAAGAGCTTCTCGTGGTCCAGGTGCATCCCGATAGCAGAGTTTTCTGAAGTGCTGCCTGGAGAGTTCCCTCCTGTGAGGACTATGCTTTTGTGAGATGGAGTCCTGTCCCCAGTAATGGTCTTCTGCCTTCACTATCAGAAGTCCTTGTTCCCCAGGTTCCAGGGATGTGGTCATTCTGGGTTGTTTTTCAGGAGATGAACCCTCTTTCTGGGATTGATTTAAGGAGAATCTCTCAGAATCTTGCTTCAGAGAAAAGTTGTTACCATAGAGAGATGTCAAAGGCGGCCTTGAACATAAACACACACTAAGGAAGGCAAGCAACCACAGCAGAGTAGAAAAGTCATTGAGGCAGAGCTATGGATTGAATCAGGGCTCCACTGTGTAATTTAGAGCATCTAGAGTATCTAGAGTTACAGAGTCTCACCTACAGTATTATTCTCAAAGGGTGGCTGTAGATTAAGTGAGAATTGTGCGAGGTCCCACCTGATAGGTGGCACTGGGCGGCCACTAAATTAACACCTAGTATGCACAGCATTGTTAAAGAGCTGTTTCACTCCACAACCTGAGACGCATGGGTCCTCAGGATTCAGGAAGGAGGTGAGATGGACGCCTCCAAAGAGCAACTCGCAGCTAGTGTCCCCTCTCACCCGGTCCTCTCCCGGCCCAAGTCCTCTAGATCTGCAGGGGGCTGGGAGAGAGTGACAGCCGCGATGGGAGTGCGGAAGGGACAGCAGCTGACCACAACTTGCCCTGCCCCTCTTCACCTAGAAGCCGGAAGAGACTCACCTCTCCAACCGGGAGCAACAGATGCCAGTCGGCGGCCTCAGAGCGGCTCAGAACAAAGCCTAGCCCGACCCTCCAATGCGCGCCGGCTGGCACCGGCGGGACTTCCGGGCCTCTCTAGGCAGCGTCGCCTCGGTGGCCGGCCCGGCCTCCTTCCCTCGCATCTCCGGCGAGTGCAGGGTCCCCGCCCGTGCGTTTGAGCTCGAGCTACCAGGCTAGTCAGTACTTTCGTCTCAAAGTGTTTCCTCTTAAGATTTTTTTTTCTTTCGGTTTAATTATTAAATGCCATCCATATGTTTCGATATTTAAAAAAAGCAACAAAAAAAAAGTCTCCCAGTATCTAAGTTTTGACAACCAATGTTTTTTGTGCCCTCCATGATTCCTTGGATCTATTGCACGTGTATAATTTAACCTTTCTTTTTATCCCCTACATGAGTGGTAACATTTCTGCATCTTGCGTTTTTTCCTCCAACCAATTATTTTTGGAAATTGTATATAAAGGGCTTCCTCGATTTTTTTAAAAAACAACTTCAGGTTTTCAGTTGTTTATATGTGCCAGACATTAATAGGTTGTTTCCAATCTTTTCTTTTTTCAAGGGAATATGAACATACATTGTTTTTCATATGTAAAGATATATTCATAGTGTATTCCAAGAAATGGTTACTAAAGCACACAATACAGGCTTTTTTTGGGGGGAGGGTTAGTGCCAAATTACCATCATAGGACTCATTGATGTTCTTGTTTACATGCATCTGTCCATACATTATACAATATTTTGACCTTCCCAATATGAACGGTGAGAAGTGCTTAGTTGTCTTTTTCTTTTTCTCTTTATTACACAAATATTGATTGTTCTTCCGTACCAGGCACTATTCTGGAACTATTGTTTAAAACAAAATAATGCCCTTCATAGAATTTGTGTGTGTGTATGTGTGTGCATGTGTAGTGAAGAGGCAGGCAATAAACAAGAACAAAATAAGTGTATTAGATGGTGGATGTTAGTGCTATATAGAAAATACGTGCCACAGGAAATATGAAGGGAGAATGAAGTGATGCAATTTTAAATAGGGTGATCTCCCAAGGTCCTCACTAATTAATTAACATTTGAGCAAAGATTGAGGGAAATGAGCTTTAAAACACCATGTGTTCTTCACAACCTATATTTTTCCTGTTTGGGAAATGCCATCGATATGCCTTTTCTCTGTGAACTCCTGACCTTTATAAATCATCCTGTAAAAGGGTAGAACTCAAAATTGCTTCTGAAAGGCAAATACAAATGATCAAACAAACTTTGGTGGAACATTTAGGTAGAGAAGAAATAAGTAACTTCCAATCTTTTAGAAAACTCTCAGGAGAGAAAAATTTAGAAAGGCAACAATCCCCATTCTTCCCATCAGAAGCACATGATTGCAGTCCAAAGCCCCTTCACTTGACTGTGGCATGTGTCCCTTATAGCCAACTGAGGAAATTAAAAATCCAGCCAATGCTTAACTGCTCCCTGCTTCCTGTTTAGTGCACAGTGCACTACCGATATGTTTCTCCTTATCTAATGCTTTGTTATATCAAATTCTCTTACCAGATTTTCCAACACAAAATCTTACTTACAGGTCCTGAACTTCCTGAGTAGTTCAGAGTATTTTCAGGTATGCTCCTAGTTTCAAGGACTCATCGACTGCAGAAATTTAACTCCCCAGAGCCTTGGAGACTCTGTGGTAGCCTGAGCAGGTGAACATGACAAAATGAGGCCTCCAACCACTAATGCAGATGCTGTTAAAATCCTGGCTCCACTCTTGGCCTAGGAATGTCCTTCCTTTACTTGGATAAAACCACTGTGACTCCTTTACTAAGGCATAAGCAGTCTGATGACAGGCAGGGACCTTTGCTTCTACATCTCCCAAAACTAGCAAAATCAAGAACAAAAACCCACAGGAAACATGAGTGAACCATTTAAAAGTTGACAGTACTTGGTTAATATATATTCTCACTTGCTTTCATTATTTAAAAATAAATGAACTAAGTAGTGAACTCAAGAAACTACAGAAATGAAAAACCCTAAAGGAAAAGGTTAAAAAATAAGAACGTAAAAGTAGGGATTAGAAAATATAAAGACATTAATAAACAAATTCACATATGAAATATTTGTAAATAAGTCCCCCAAGACAATAAAACTATGATAAATCAACTGAGAGGAAAAATTAATTATGACAATAGTAGATGAAGAAGGAAGTGTGTTACTTTAAAAAAATGTTTTTTTAAAGGAAAGGTGCAGGCAGGAATGAAGGCGAGTAGACAAACAGAAAGAGAGAGGAGGAAGAAGCATCTCACTCCATTTCCATTTTCAGTTGTTCACACTGTTTGTCTTCTGCCCCCACCCCACCACCGCCGCCACCACCACTGACCCCCACCCAATCTGGGACACAAACCCAGGGATATGTGGCCTGTGTCCTTCAGAGGTGATTGATCTAACTGTTGCTCTACCAGGGCATGCCCTGAAATTTTTAACCTCAATGAAATTAATTTTCTGGGAAATAAACTTTAGTTCCAAAATTCATTGCAGAAGTAGAAAAATCTAAATCATTCCTAAAGGAAATACTGAAGAAGCAATCAAAGAATCCTCTCCAGCAAAGATCAGATAATTCTGCTGCATTTTAGCTTTTTAAAGGTATCTACTAAATGCATACGATGAATTCTAACTCTTCTATTTGGAATATTAAAATACAAAGAAAAGGGAACAATCACTCCATTTTAGTAGCCTCCATACAGTTGCTGTGGACATTTTATTGTTATTTACTTCCAATTTTTAAATTTTAAATGTTTTACATAGTTGTGAATATATTCTAAAAATATCTTAATAAACTATTTAACATTTTAATGCAATAAAACCTTTTCATTTTATAAGGTCTTCATAAGAATAAGTTATATCGGTATATTTGTTTGAGATAATAATTCTCTTACCAAAGAATTGAAAAGTCTACGTGAGATATACAAGGTGCTTGGTACACCTACTTAGACACAGTAGCTGTTTAAAAGATGGTAGTTCTCAAAGGACTTCCCTTTTGCATTTATTATTAATTTATAATGGGTATGACTGTCTAACAATATAGTATTTCCTCTTTAGGGGGAAAAGACAAACCAGGTGCCTCTCAGAGAGAGACCAGGAATATCTACTGCTCCTCAAGAGAATCCTGTGTGGTGGGCTTTGCTAAGGTGAGGTCTAGGCTGGGCAGAGTTCAACAAGTTAAGGCCTTGAGTGATAGAGAGCACCGAGGTGTCCTGTGCCTGAACACTCAGACGCCCTGCTGGTCCTGGATCCTGATTGAAAGAAATAAGAGTGACCTCAGATTCTGGTGTAGGCATTTGGCCTACATGGCATCGAAATCAGGATTGATTATTTCCCTGAAGTCACTGATCAAAAGAACAAGTGCCCTAGCCTCCACAAACCCTCAACTTCCTCCTCATGTTTCTGTAAAGTTAACTTTTTCATTGTTTTCACCAACTTTGCTTCTATTTCCTGTTCGCAGTTTATTTTTCTGGTGTCTCAGACCCCTTCTCCATTTTTTTGAAATTTCCCTTCGCTTTTCTTTCTTTCTTTTTTTTTTTTTTTTGTCACCGCTCCCATTCTGGCTTTATCCCACTGCTTTCCAGTGACTGCTCCTGTTAGTACATACTTCACATTTCAGTGGTTCTCTTGCCACAACTGAGTCTGCCTTTGGCCCTAGGTTTTCTACCTCTTCCACTAATGCTGTCTCCCTTTGTGTGTGGTGTTTTTCTTTCTCACCCAAAGAAGCAGTCTCTAAGGATTTGGCTAGAATGATTACAGTTGACTTGCAATAAATTACCTATAAATGCTATCTAAGGACATATTTAAAGTGGCTTCCTTCTATCTTTTAGGTGCTCAAGGAATATATTTAAAATATTGAAATCTAAATATTCAAACTGTTATTAGCAGAAAACATTTTTCCTAGAAAATCTTATTTTGGATGTCAATATAAAAAACGAATTAGTGAGGCTATTTGGGTAGTGAGGGACCTAGACCCTGAAGTCCCTCTCAGGAGTCCTCCCAGCAAGTGGCAGAGTTTACCCAGGCTAAGTGAAGTGGGGGTGGGATAGGACAATAAGAAGCAATGTGGTAGTTGGAATCATGTCTAACTGGAGGGTCGAGATAATCAGCTCTAGTCAACTGTTCTCAGTGGGAATGCGGTGCCTGGTGCTCCATATGCATTTTTATAAGAGCATCTCTCTGGAAAATCAGATTTTATGCGAAATCTCCAGATTCTTAAAAGTTGCAATAATTTTATAGTACCAAGAACAAAAAATATTATTTAGCCAAAAATGCATGTGCAGGCCAAATGTAGCCCACTGGCCTGTTTGCCATCTCTGGGGTAACATGTGAAAGGTGACTGGAAATTTGCATGATACTCTTGCTCCACTCCACTGCACCATCCTACCCACAGAAATCACAGTTTATTTCAATATTATAAAATGGCTTTTGTAGTCATAATGCTTTTACTGTAGATAATTGACAGGTTAATGAGTTTATCAAGTGAACTAAAAATCCAGGTGCTTTTTTAAAAAATTTAGATCAGATGCTAACTCTAAATTCACACTCTGGATAATAGTATCACTTAACTCCAGAGAAAATGGAAGAGAAAGGGGAAAGAAGAGGAATAGCTGTAATCAGAGGAATAGTAGTAATTCCTAAAACCTCTAGTTATATTTAGATTTCCTGAATCACTGGCTTCAGAGAAGAAAAGTTTGAGAATATGAACAGAGCACTTCTGAAGTCCCTGTTCATCAATGACATGCCTCTGATGTGACAGAAAATCAGTCTTATTTGGCAAGGTGTCAGGTTCTTGCTTCTGTCAGCCCACATACTTATTTTCAAGTGATGCTGAAATTGCCATAACAATCAGAGTTCCCTGCATCATTTTCATGGTGACATCATTTTCTGGTTGCACTTCTTGGATATTCCACAAGAATGAACATAGATGAAAAGTGCTGTACCACTCTTGACATCACCAGGTTTTCTCTTTAGTGTGGATTCGCTGATGTACAAGGAGGCGTGAGCTCCGCCAGCAAGTTTTTCCACACAATTTGCATTTGTAGGACTTCTCTCCAGTGTGGATTCTTTGGTGTTCCAGAAGATGTGAGCTGTAATTGAAAGCTTTCCCGCACACATCACACTCATAGGACCTCTCTCTACTATGGATTTGCTGGTGTCCAACCAGAACTGAACTATGATTGAAGGCCTTTCCACACTCATCACATTCATATGGTTTCTCCCCACTGTGGATTCTCTGGTGATGGAGGGGGCCTGAGGTCTGGCTGAAGCTTTTCCCACACTCACTACATTGATATGGCTTCTCTCCAGTATGGATTCTCTGATGTTGTTGATGTGAACTCAGGCAGAAAGCTTCCCTGCATTCATTACACTGGTATGGTTTCTCTCCGATGTGGGTCCTCTGGTGCTGAATAAGGTCTGGGCTGTAATGAAATGCTTTCCCACACTCATTACACTGGAAAGGTTTTTCTCCAGTGTGGTTTCTTTGATGTTGAACAAGGTGTGAACTATAATAAGAGGCTTTCCCACACTCACCACACTGAAATGGTTTAATTGGCTGTGTATTCTCTGATGTTCAATAAGTTGTGAGCTTTGAATGAAAGTTTTGCTACATATATCACATGAATAGGGTTTCTCTCCAGTGTGGATTCTTTTATGTCTAATGAGGCTTGAATTTTGAGTGAATCTTTTCCCACACTCATCACACTTATATCTTCTCTCAGTGAAATGTTTTTCTGTCCATCCTTCATGTTCTTGGGTTTCTCCATATTCAGGAAACTTTTCATTGATTTGGCCAGATAAATTTCCTTGGAATTCCAAATCTATGGTAAGCTCCTGCTTTTGAATCACTTCTCCTTTATTGTTTCTGCTCATATCACATGAAATAAAAAAAATCCCATAGCATTCAAATGTCACTGAAATACCCAGGAAATAATATTAAACTCATACAAGAAGTACACAGCTGAAATATACCAACACAATGGTTTTTACAATAGTTAGCAGGAAAGTGGGAGAGATAGAGGACTGGTAGTGGCTGAATGGGAGGACACAGTACAATAAAATAATGTAGAAAAATCAAGAGAGGAAGAAGCATGATCCACTGAACAAGCATAGGAAACAACAGAAGAAAGTCTAAGAATGCTTCACCAAGGAAGGCCAAATATTGAATAGAGAGGAATGAAAGGACAGGAACTGAGGGAAAAGCGAAAGGAGAAAGGAAGTTAATAGTGGCAAGAGCCAAGGCAGAGTCATGAAGGGGCTTGCCCTGAAGGTCTCTGGAAATCTTGAAAAATGAGGAATTAGAGCACAGAGAAATCTCACACTCTTAAATATGCAGAACAAAGACTAGGAGTCTAGACACATGGGGCAAAAAAAGATGCCATCATGTGGGGACAGACAGAAACTGCTTTGAATCCAAAGGAGAACTCCTCTGCAAAGGAGAACTCTGGGGATCTGACAGGCTGTACTCTGAGTCAGCTGGGATGTCCCAGGAGGGCAATCACCAAGACAGCAGATTCCTTAACAAACACTAGATTCCCCTCTGTCTTTACCAAGGAGATTACATTCCCATCATTCTTTTGCCTGCCTTTCCCACAGAAGTTCCTCTGAGCAGAATCCCAACACCCCCGCTCTCCCAGGGTGGAAAATATGGCCATATCCTCAGTTGTCACAGTTTCTGAGAGATTGTCTTTCTCAGGCATTTTATCCCTGAAATAATCCTACTTTGGGACTGAGGGAGAAGGGTAGATTTTGTAACCATGTAGGAAGAATGCAGAGAAAAGTGATATGCTTTGCATGGAAAGGAGATATAAAAAGGGAAAAGACAACCAGGGAGACAACTAGGATGTAGTATGTGTCAGAACAAGCTCTAGACAGAGGCCCTGGTTTGACTGTGCCAACATGGATTGGCTAAAGAAACTCTGGATGAAGGAGAAGAAGGAGCTATGGCCAAAGAGTAGATCTCTAAGAGCGTGGATGAAGAACAAAGATGACTGGTAACCTATCTGAGAAAAGTGACTGCCACCTCTGGGAGTGGGGGTTGGGGGCCCCCATTTTATGAAGGGCAAAAACCTGGAGAAGAGGCAAAACTGAGAAAGAATGTTGTCAAGAGTGAGAAGAGACTTTCCTCAGGGCCTCCTTTTAGGACAGAGGCCTGCAATAATGTGCTGGCCACAACAAAACCCTCATCATTAGTGGTTATATAATGTCACCTTAAAGTTTCTGGGTTAAAGTTTTATGTCATGGCTACCTTAGATAAATCTGTGTGCATAATTGAAAATCAAATTATACAAAGATACACATTTATGCAAGAATGTATTCTTTCAGACTTTGTCATTACCAGATAGAAAGTGGCTACTGTAGGTGGGATCAAAATTAATCTATAAATATAATAGCGCTATAATCCATCAACAGCCTGAAAATAACATTTATGAGTATAAATAATAAGAACAGTATAGAAACTTAATGTTTGACTAAAAATGATTAGGGAAAATGTTGTACTTCTAGTCAGTATAGCATAGTGAGTTAATACTTCAGCTCCCAATAGAGTGATAGATTAAAAAAAGGAAAGAAATCTAAAAACAGATTTGTGATAAAAGACAAGAAAAATATCCCCGTGAACCAGAAAGGAAACAAAACACACAATGGTGATTACAGGTGATGCTCTTGGTCTTGATTCCAGAGAAAAATGAGGAGCTAAAAGTGTTCCCTGAAAGGGGAGACTGTCACCACTGCTTGATGACAAAGGCTGGAGGGGCCATGTAGGTAGATGCATATTCACACACATGGATCCACACACACCTGCACCAGACATACGCAGAATGATACAACTCTGTGACAAAGGACCATGTCAAGCTACCTGGACACCTGTCACTAGGTGGTGCTGTTATCCCATGAAACAGGAGCCCTAAAACAACATTTTTATACTCCATCATTACTGTGGTATTTAAAACACAGGCTCTGGAGATGGACTATTTAAATGTATTAGCATGGCAGTCTGGTGCCATTTAGGATACAAGCTGATAACCCTGCCTACCTCCAAGAGCAGAATGACATGCAAGCCAGAGTGCATAATGATGTTCATGATGATTCTAAGGAGAGGAGTCAGGAAGAGCAACTCTGTCATCTTTCCTGTACCTTCTAGAGTTTTAGGACAAGTTATCCAGCTCTTTTCCATCTGTCCTTTCCTCTCCATCACCATTCAGAACTGCCATGCTTTGATCTCACAATCTTGAGTTGAGCAGTTCTCTCGGCGGGGATCCTTTTCTCCTCCCTCTCTAAACAGCTTACAAGGCCAAGGGTAGTTCTTTCTCAAAAACCAAAAAAAAAAAAAAAAAAAAAAAATTTCTTGGGCTCTCTACAATTCTGCTCCAGACTCCCTTTCTAGCATAACTCCTCTACCAGACACTCAGTCTCAGCCAAAGTGACCTACCTACATCCTCCTACCATGTTTTCCACTTTTCTACATTATTCTTCTGCTTGGACACAATCATTCACCTTTACTGAGCATTCCCTACATATAAGTTGCTAGAAATTCACAGGAGCTTCAGAAAAATGAAGTAATTTAGTACACTAATGTTATGACGGGCTGCACAAAGTGCCTCCTATAACTCAAACTTGTGGAAGGGGATCCTGAAGGTGAGAGCCGAGCTAAGTCTTAAAGAGTAGGTGAGTTGATTTGGTGGAAGAGTAGAGCAGGTGTGGCTTAATGAGTTCAACAAGGCAATGATGTTTGGGCATGTGTGGCAGTGCGGGGTGGGAGAATGTTGAACATCTTAGAAAAACCAAATATACCATTGGCCTGACAAGATAGGGAAGGAAAAAATGGGTTGAAAGACTCAAAATCCTCAATTGGTGAAATTAGAGAATAGTGGGACAGTGAGAGCTGAAAGAGGGGTGAGAGTGAGAAACACCCTTCCTGATAGGCTCTGTCCAATGAAATGTTACCCGTTCTTCACCACCCAGTTCAAATCCCAGCCACTCTGCTGTCACCAGGGCCCAAAGGGAGAGATTTCTTCTCTTTTGGAACTATGATGTCTGATTTGGCATGTAACCATTCACTGTCTCAAACCAGTAGCTATTTTCCTCAATTTCTGTAGTACAGGAACCTCACAGAATGCAGAACTCTGTCTTATACATGGTGAAAGTGAAAAGATTTACCGACTTAACAGGACCCACAGGAAAGCCCTCATGTTCTCATTTTTCTCTGCTACTCTGCCTGTCTGTGTCTCCATGCTCCAGTCATGTTTACTTTGGTTCAGATCCACCAGTTTCTGTTCCTCTTGTCTTTGTACATGCTTTTTTGGTCTGCAGGCTTTCCCTTCTACTTTTCACTTCGTTAATGCCTACTCTTCTTTAGGATTCAGTTCCCAAATTACTTCTGCAAAAAAGGCCTTCTCAGGCTTGCCTTTATGGGTCAGGTGGCTGAGACTGCTGGGCTGTGGATGATGTAAAGCCAAAAGACCCAGGGTCAGGGGAGAAAAACCAAAATAAACAACTAAATAAATATAAAAATGCTTCTTCAGGTTTGCTATGATGGAGTAGCAGTTGGGTGAGCCACTTCTGGCTGAGTGCAGTCCACATACATCCCAAATCCCTGGTTTGCATTCTGGGACTGGGGGCTGGGGATGGCAGGGGTACAGTCGGGAGGAACAACTAAATGAAAATAAATAAAGTACTTCCTGTTCTCCCCGCCTGCCTGCCTGCCTACTCACCTTCGTTCCTGCCTATACCTTTCCTTAAAAAAGTTTCTTCCTCCCCCTCCATCTTTCCTTCCTTCCAAAAAAATTGTTAAAAAAATAGTCTTCTCTGACTACCCTTTTGCCTCATATACAATCTGTCACAGTATACTTATTTATATGTTTATTTAATGCTTCTATTCCCAGACGATTGTAAGCTCCATGAAAGCATGGATCATGGTGGCTTTGTTCACTATACCTAGTGCCTGGCATAGTTCCTGGCACAGACGTTCACAGTACATATTTGCTAAATGGTAAATGATTCTAAGGTCTCCGGGGGAGCTGTATAGCCCAAGCGTCAACACTAACCATGATCCTGTTGGTGTTGAAGGTCCTGAGAGTCACTGTTAAGCTGAATCTCCATGGGTTGAGGCTGGAGAAATGTTGCTTCCTTACCTGGATCCAGAGGCACCAATGTCTCAGAAAGCACTTCCTGTGGATAGCCCTGGCTTGAAACCTGAGGACAAGTAGGTTCATTTGGGCATCCGAAGGGCCCATAGGGTACACGATCCCCAGAGAGTCCACAGAAGCCTGGATGCCTACACCCAACCATCTCATTGGATGTAGTGCCCTTCTTCTCTACCTGCTGGCCTGGCTCATCCAGCTCTCTCTCTAAATCCCCCAGCACAGCCACTGCCTTCTCCCTGCTCTCAGGGTGCTGCTCCTGCACCTGGGCCTGGAGGTTCATAGGCAGGATGGTCAGGAACTGTTCCAGCACCAGCAAGTCCAATATCTGCTCCTTGGTGTGTACTCTAGGCCTTAACCATTTACAGAAGAATACCCAGAGCTGGTTCAAGGCTTTAAGGGGCCCTGGAGTTTCCTTGGAGCACAACTGGAAGCAGTGGTGGAATAACTCCTGGTTGTTTGGGCTTCTTCTATGTGAGTCAGACCCTTGAACCCTTCCAGCTGCTTTTATTGTTTACTTCCAAGGGCTGCTTTGGCTTTTCGGGAGCCCGTGGAAGGAATATAGTGGCCATTCCAGCTCCAATGAGCAGAGGATAACATGTGTTATCTTAGGCCACACTCCTAAGGTTACAGAAACCATAGTTAAGAGAGAGATACATAAGCTGATTAAATATTCAAGTTCATTTACTAAGTTTAATGTTGCTGTTTTAGAATAAAAAGGTTAGACCTCAAATTAAATAAAATTTAAAATATAAAACTTTAAGGCAATTTGGCTCATCCTGGTGGAATAGTGGATCTGCTCACCACCTCTGGCCAAGTGCAGTCCTTGTACATCTCAAGGACCAGGGTTTGTGTCCTGGGGAAGGCAGAACAATTAAGATGAATCACTAAATTTAAAAAAAAGTGTTTCTTCCTCCTCTCTCTTCCTTTCTCTGCTCACCTTCATTCCTGCTTGCAACTTTTCTTAAGAAAAAAAGTTTAAGGCAATTCACATAGAAGGAACGTTTTTCAAGAGAGAGCATTTTTGGGGGTGCATCCTGGTGGCCTAGTAGTTTAGTTCACCAGGCATAGTCCATGTACATTCCAAAGTCTCTAGTTCAAGACCTGGGACTCTGGGAAACAAACAAGGTGAACAACTAAATGAAATAACTAAAATACTTCCTCCTCTCTCTTCCCGACTGCCTACTTGCCTTCATTCCTGCCTGTACCTTTATTTAAAAAAAACAACAAAAACAAACAGCATTTTTGAGTTGTACTGAGGATACTGTTGAACGTTTGCTTCCCTGAAATAACAGTAAAACAATGAGACAATGAGTCAATAAAGCTAAGTTGAGTTTATTATAATTGGTAGAGCACTATCTTGATCATCTTTATAGTATCTCCCACAGAAGAAGGCTTGAGAGAAACTACCTTAAAGAATAAAGAGTGTGTATATATAAAGTCATCTCCAGAAATAACTTTTTTTTTTTTTTTTTTTTTTAAATAAGAGAACCTAAGATAAGGCAGGGCAAACATCTAGAGGCAGGGTTTTGTCATATGAAGTCGTCTCATGTGAAAACACCCTCTCCTCTCTCTTTGATACCCCAGGTCCCTCTCCCATTCCTCAGTTCACAGTCTGTCTCATTTACTTTGGAATTTGCAGTCATGTAAATTCTCTGCAGGTATGTAATTAAATTTGGTCTTTTTCTCCTATTAATCTGTCTGATACTAACGTGTTTGTTCAAGTTGTCCATGGAAAACCTCTGAGGGATGAGAGAATATTCTACATTCCCCTACAATATTATATTGTGAAAGCGGTTGTGACTGGACTGAACTTAAGACTGTGGGGAGACCAGTGAGGTTGGTGTTGAAGCTGTAGCAGAGTTGAGCTGTACGAGACTGGGCACCTGCCCTGGTGGGAAAAGAGTTCAGGTTCAAGAAGGAAAGCAGCACTTCTTCTTCACTGATTTTCTATCTTCAATCCCCTCTTAATCTTCGGTGCCTGACTGGGCCACTTACTCCAAGACAAATGTCCTATTACCTGGTCTATTATTGCTTTTGATTGTGCTTTCTTATTTTTAATTTCTTTTTAAAGAGAGGAAGGGGAATGAGGAAGACATTTTAAATAAGGAAAAAAAATAACCAAAAAATGTTTGGTTGTTCCTCCATCCCTAAGTCACAAACTCATCCTTTACATGGTCTACAGTCCCAGACTCTGAAATAGTAGGGCACCAGTGCACACCTCTTTTTAAATTTTATTCTTTTCTTACTGGTACTCAGGTTTTCTCTCCCTAGGGCAGATGTATTTGTTATTTGTATACTATCATCAGTATCTGAAAAGCTGGAATCTGCTTCTCTTCCTCTGTATTATCTGCTGAACCTGTATGTAAATGTTTAATATGTTTTTAGTTGATTAATATTGAAAGGGTTCAGAACAGGCCTCCCCAAATGTTCTATTTTGTATGTAGGTCATTTTGAGTCAAAGGCAATTGAGATCCTGCAGGCTTGAGAAACATTTGCCTACCCCTAAAAGAATTTGCATAGGGAAGGCTGTTCAGGATGAGTTATTGCCAACAATAATATTTGATAACCCACCTGTATAGCAATGCAAACGTCTGCTTTTATTTTTCTTGTTTTGTGAATTTCCCTTTTCTCCTTTGAAGTCCAAGACTACCTATCATATTCCTTAGCTCAGAACAATATATGTACTTACTTTACCTCTCTGTTGTTGAACCTTTCACATATGTGGGTTCCTGTATGTAGAACATTAAATTTTATTTTCCCCTGTTAATCTATGTCAATTTACTTATATACCAGTCAAAAGAAACTTGAAGTAGAAGAAACTTTTCCTTCCCTAAAAGTATTAAAGCCTGAAAATTAAAGAATCTTGTGAAAGAAAAGAGATTATGTATATGGTTTGGATAAAAGCATTGTAGGGAGTAATGTAAGACTCCAGAGCAGCATTATCTAGAGTTTCCTTTTATATCAAGACATTTAAGACCAATAAAAGTCAAGACGGGAGAGGTGATCAAGATAGCTACTGGGTAGGATGTGTCGGATCCCTTCTCCACAGAACAATTAGAAATCACCAATTCTTCAGACAGAAATAGTGGGGAAGGGTTGGCCTGGAGGTTTCAGACAAAGCGGCCATGATCACCACCACAGAGGTAGGCTAAGGCGACAGAATTCAGAGCTGCACCGTGGATTGGGGACTCGAGTCTTGGGAGAAAAAAGAGGCAGAGGCAGTGGAACTGCTGGCAGAACTGAACCTCCTAGGAGTGCTCTGAGGGCCAAAGGGAGCCTGCCCAGCAGGACCAGGACACAAAGCGGGAGGAGAGGGCTTTGGTACAAGGCAGAAGAAGACCAGTGCTCCAGTGGTCTGAACAGAAGACTGCCTCCACCCAAGGAAAATTACACAGTCCGAGTTCAGGCCCGCCATTCACGGAGAAAGAAGGGCTTGATCACTCCTTAGGCAACTTTGTTGCCGCTGAGAATAGGGACTTTCCTGGGTAGAAGTCAAACTTGGACTGACTGGTGTGTGAATGTGTGAATGTTCTGCTCCATGGCAAAAACTATGGAGTCTGAGTCCCAAGCCGTGGTTCTGTGATGACCTCATAGGGCTTAAGGTGCTATTGACACTTGGGGACCTGAAGAAATTTAGTTCCTCTCTGCAGTGTTGATCTGGGTCAGAGGTTTATACTGACACACCCTCAAAAGCTAAGAGACATCTAAATCCCCGAGAGGGGAGCAGCCAGAAGGACAAAGTGAAAGTTTCCCTGTGTCTGTCTTGCATCTCTGTTCATTGGGAGGGACTTATTGTCCACAATCATGGGAAGCAGTCCTTCTAAATGCACAGTTGTAGAATGTATGTTAAAAAACTTTTAAGAAGGGATTTACAAGTGATTATGGTATCAAACTGGCCCCTTGGAAATTACACCAATTATGTGAATTAGAGTGGCCAGCCTTTGGGACAGAAAGACCATCAGAGGGGACCTTAGATCTCTCCACAGTGGGAGCTGCTTACAAAGTTGTGACAGGAGACCTAGGCCACCCTGATCAGTTTCCATATACAGACCAGTGGTTAGAAATTGCCCAGGTTAAGCCTCTGTGGGTTTGGCTCTGCATTAGTGGTCAAGGACACTGTAAGCTTTTAGTCAGCCAGGAAATGAAACAGATACCTCGGAAGAAACAGAGGTCACCAATCTTCTAGGGAGATCCAGAGGAGGTTCCTTTCCAGACTTACTACCTCCATATGTTGCTCAGGCTGTTCCCAGTGCTCCACCAGACCCAGACACCCACCACCCTTATCTCTCCACTCCAAAGCCAAGAACCTCAGCTGGACTCTCCAGATCTGGTCAGCAGATGCCTGAGTTCAGCTGATCAAGAGCCCAAGCCACCAGTGGTATGCAGATGCCCCTCCATGAGGCTAGGAGTCCTCAGCGGCTGGCCCCGGATGGGACCCTACGAGAGGGGGAATCAATATTTTATTATCCGCTTTCACTATGACTGATCTCCTGAATTGGAAGTATCATACCCCAGCTTACTCTAAAAAGCTTCAGACCATGATTGATTTCCTGGAATCGATCTTTCAGACCCAGAGGCCAACATCGGTTGATTGCCACTAACTCCTCTCTCTCTTCAATAATGAGGGATAAGTGAGAATTATGACAGAAGCTAGGAAGTGGCTTCAGAGTCAGGCCCTGGTGGACACCGTAAACACAGAAAATGGGGTAAAAAAAAGGCTCTTCCAGATGACCCCCCACCATGGGGGGTCACTGAGGAAGGAAGAAATCGGTTGGAGAGATATTGCCAGGTCTTCTCCAGGGAGTCTGGCAAAGAGCTGAGAAGCCCACTAACATAGCTAAAACCTCAGAGGTCCTCCAGAAACCAGAGGAAAGTCCAGCGGACTTCGTGAGGCTTTTAGGTTCTACACTCCCTTTTATCCCAAAGCCCAAGAGAATCAAAGAATGGTTAATGCTGTCTTTGTCAACCAGGTTCAGCCCAAAGTAAGAAGGAAACTTCAGAAACAGGAGGACTTTGCAGGCAAGAGTGCCACCTATCTTCTGAAGGTAGCAAGTAAGTCTTTACTAATCAGGACTGAGCACTGATTAAGGAGGCCGACAAGCAGCTCAGAAAGAAAGTAAGACTCCCAGAAGCTCCTGAGGATAAAACTCACTGAGGCACCAACCTTAAGACTCCCAGATGCAGCACGGAGCTTTAACCTGTTTATACATGAGAACAATGGGGTAGCTCTGGCAGTACTGACTCAAGAATTTGGGCCTTGGAAGAGACCAGTAGTTTAGCTGTCAAAGCAGACTGACCCAGTTGCAGCAGGCTGGCCACCTTGCCTTAGAGCTCTTGCAGCCACTATGCTGCTAGTTAAAGAGGCAGACAAGCTTACATTGGGAAAAAAGGTGCCCCATTCTGTCATCATGCTCATGAATGTTAAGAGACAGCACTGGCCAACTCATGCCTGGATGACCCAGGACCAAGGGCTCCTGTGTGACTGGAAGCAGTAAAAACCTTAAACCCTGCCACCTTCTTGCCTGTTTCCACAGGGGCCCCAAAGCATGACTGCTTAGAAGTTCTTGATGAAGTCTATTCTAGAAGAACATAGTTAACAGACAAGCCCCTGCAAAACCCTCACCTCGTTCTTTATACAGATGGTAGTGGTTTCATAGATGAGGGCAAGAGACATGCTAGGTATGCAGTTGTATCAGACTATGAGACTATAGAGGCAAAAGCTTTGCCCGAGGGATGGTCAGCCAAGAGAGCAGAACTGTGGGCCCTAGTCAGGGCATTAGAACTCAGCAAGGATAAATGTGTCAACATCTATACCAACTCGCACTATGCCTTTGCTACTCTGAATGTACATGGGGATATATATAAGGAAAGAGGACTTTTAATAGCAGGAGGAAAAGAAATAAAAAATCAAGAAGAAATCCCAAAGCTACTAGAGGTAGTTTGGAAACCCAAGAAAGTAGCATCATACACTGCAAGGGGTACCAGAAAGGAAAGGACTCAATAGCAGAGGAAAATCGCTGAGCAGACACAGTAGGTAGACAAGCGACCAAAGAATAGACAGCACTGTCACGGATCATGATAATTCCCAGAACTACCTAAATCTCCAACATACATGGCCCAGGAAAAGGAATGGGCAGAACAGGAAGGGGGAAAGGTAACAAAGGAAGGATGGTGGGTGCTCCCAGACCACAGGACCTATGCGCCACAGCAACTAGTACACTGGGTAATCATTCAGCAGCATGAACTTACCCATATAGGAAAAACTACTCTAGAAACCTTGTGGAGGCGGTACTACCCGATCGCTTGACTGCTATCCCTCTGTGCCTCGGTGACACAGCACTGCCTCCTTTGTGCACAGAACAACACCCGACAGGATCCTGTTGGCCAGCAGGAATTCAGCGCTGTGGCCAGACTCCCTTTGAAGATTCAGAGGTAGACTTTACTAAGATAGGACCAAGCAGAGGGAATACATATCTGTTAGTCTTTGTCTGCACTTTCTCAGGCTGGGTCGAATCATGCACTACCTGTACAGAAAAGATCAGAGAGGTAACCAAGCATGACAAAAAGACATTATCCCATGGTATGGGATGCCACTACTATAGGATCAGACAATGGCCCAGCTTTGTAGCAGAAGTAATGCAACAGGTAGCTAAGGCCATAGGCATCCAATGGAATTTACACACAGCCTATCAGCCCTAGAGTTCAGGAAAGGTGGGACACATGAACCAGATCCTCAAACAGGCTATGGCTAAGTTATATCAGAAAATTAGTGTATCCTACAGACATGATGCCTTTAGCTCTCCTACAGGTACACTGTGACCTTATGGCCAGAATAGGGTTTTCCCCTTTTGAGATTCTATATGGTAACCACCCCACCCCTCACCTTAAGTAGACCTAAGAGGGACCTAAAGGAACTAGGAAACTTAGAAATCCAGAAACAATTATGAGGACTAGAAAAAACAATCCTTGGAGTATACATAGACGGGTAACAGACTACCCATCTCCTTAGGAATAACTATACACCCTTACAAACCAGGGGACCAAGTGTGGATAAAGGACTGAAAAAAGGAACCCCTGAAGCCAACTTGGAAGGGGCTCTATCCGGTCATACTAACCACCCCCACAGCTCTTAAGGTTGCAGGTCTAAACACCTGGATCCACCACTCTCAGGTGAAAGCAGCCCACCAACTGAGCAACAGACCACTTGAGTGGAAGGAGAACCCCTCTGAACACTGTCCAAGCTGGACTGCCCAATAACTGTCTCCCACTTGTCTCAGGCTGACACGCATTCTGGAAGAGACTCATGGAGACCAATGGCCCATGCGAATGCCAGCAGATGCCATGTCTGATCCTGTTTATCCTTCTCATTTTGTTCTGGGCCCTGCTCTTCCCCTTTGTACTTATTCACCAGCACTGTGGGCCCCTTGCATAAGCCTGTTCTTCTCACCCAATGCAGATCACTGGTATGGCAGACCCCTTTCTGCCACCATGCTGCACTAACATTATTGCTTATAGCTCTTCCCTTTATCCTGATACCTCGGCTGGCAGGTCGGGATACCAACTCTACAAATGTGGTCCATTAGAAGACTGCGAATATTTAAACAAGGGTCAGAACCGAAATCTCAAAGATTCATCTGATTTCAGGAGCTCCTGGTTCAAAAACATTAACTGGTTATTGTGGTTCTTGTCCCTGTTGGGGTCCCTCCTTGTATTGTTACTTGCACTCTTGTTTGGTCCCTGCATCCTGAACCTACTCACCCATTTTATCTCTTCCCACCAAGAGACCTTGAAACTTCAAATGTTACTCCAGACCAGGTCACCAAACTGCCATTACAACCTCCCTGGGTAAAGAAGACTCAAGCTGTTGAATCCCACGACATCCTTGTTCAGCAGGAAGTAGCTAGAAAGACTCATCACCCCTGTTCTCACCTCCAGTTTAGTCTCCTATATAATCCCTGTATAGTCCCCAAGGCTGTAAATCAGCTTGAGGATCAAGAGGGGGAAATGTAGTAGAAGACCTTTTCTCTGACCCCATTGCAAAAGTTAGCCTGCCAGGAATTTTTCATGGTACTATGGAGGCTGTAACTACATCCTGTTCTATGGAGATTGCAGCTACATCCTGTTGTCGTACTACGGAGTCTGTAGCTACATCATGTTATATGGGACTGCAGCTATGTCCTGTTACCATGACTAAGGACAAATGAGCATCGCCTCTGTACTCTGCAGTTGTATGTAAGTAATTAGATCTGTCAGTAGAAACCCCATGTCGCCAAGGAGATGAATTATTACCTCAGAGTATAAAAGGAGCTCCACTAGATCCCCTTTTGTTCAGCTTTGGGTAAAAGTACCCCTGAGCCAGTGCTGGTGCTTGCAATAAAGTGCCTTTTTCTCTACCTTTGAGTGCTTAGCTCTCAGTCTTCTCACTGTTTGGAGGCTCTGCCATAACAGAACCTCAGCCTGGCTGCTGATTTGTGCACTAGTGACAAGTTTGTCATTACTGTTCAGAGTTGAGACATTGGGGGAAGATTCTGAATCCCCTACACAAACTTCAGCTGATAGACTGAACTCTCAGGTCCCAATGAATGTCAACAAATCCAACCAGTGGTGACACTACACAACTCAAGAATTTTCAGTGTTCAAACCAAGATCCAGGCTTCTCTGGTGCAAGTCAATACCCTACACATGCCATTGCTGCAGGGAAACATAACACACAAAAATACAAACAGAATGCTAAACATAACGAGGATATAGAAAAATATATGTAAAATGATGGATCCAATTAAAACCCAGGGGAAAATCTGAATATGACAGACATGTGAAAACTACCTAAGGATGAATTGCAGGCAACACTGATAAAAAAACATACTCATGGAAATCAAGAAAACAATAGAGGAAGAGAAAGAGAACAACAAAAATAGAGAGAAGAAATTAAGCAGATATTAAAGAAACGAAGATTATGATTGCTGAATTAAATAAACATTAAATAGATGGAGTCAAGAGTAGGATGGATGAAGACCCCCAGTGGAATCAGTGAGCCAGAGGATAGGGCAAGGGAATGCACTCAGTCAGATCAGCAAAGAGACGAAGGAATGAAAGAAATGAAGAAAGCATTCGTGACTTGTGGGATAACATCAAAAGGAACAACACTCATATTATAGGGGTCCCAGAAAGAGAAGACAGAGAAAAGGGAGCAGAAATTATGTTTGAAAAAATAATAGTTGAGAATGTCCCTAAACTGAGGAATGAAGCAAGTCTCCAGGCCCAGGAAGCTCAAAGTTCCTAATAAAAGAAACCCAGACAGACCTATACCTAGACACATTGTCATCAAAATATAAAAAATATGAAATAAAGAATCTTATAAGCAGCTAGAGAAAAACAAGTCACATACAAAGGAGTCATTTTACAAATCATCCTATTTTCCTGTATTCCCTTATTAATGAGAACTTTCATGAGGTTTTAAATACTCATAGACTGAGATGCAATTTCAGTGTCCTAAAATGAATATGGCACTGTAAACAAAATAAATCATAAAATTATTATTTAAAAACAAAAAGTCATGACGGATCTTGGAATGCCCTGAGTCACACCAGACATGTTCCTGAGCTCTAGAGGCAAAAGTTCACCTTGTTAATCCTCTGGGAAGATTCCTATAATCTCTTCATCAACCTAATGTTTTCTCTAAACAACAGTTAGCTGGGACCGCCAAAATGCCAGAGGCTACTTCACGGACCTGGAGAAACTTCCTGGAAAAATTCCTTTACTTCTGTTTTTGAACTTCCTCCTCTTACTAATTACAGACACTGGAAAGGGGATCCACTGAGAAGCCCTCTCCTAAGAGTGTATATCCCACTGTAGGAACTGTGGGGTTAGTGGTTGAGGTCCAAGGAATCAAGAAATAGATTCCAGAATTTCTGGTGCTAGAGAAGTTATTTAAAAAATTTGACATTGAAGTATAATTGATATACAACATTTATTTCAAGGTTATACATTTGATGTTTATATATATATATTGCAAAATAATTACCACCGTAAGTTGTAGAGAAGACATAATTACCACTCTCTGTTCTTCTATGACTGGTCAAGCAATCAAATTAATATCAGACATAGTGACTAAAACTAAAACTAATACTGGAATAAAAACAGATACATAGATCTGAAACAAGGAACTAGAGAAACTTCATTTTTGCTGGGTTACTCTGTAAACCACAAAGCCCTGAGGACCCCACTTTCTAGATAATCCTCTGGCAGTGAAACAGAAAACTTAGACCTGCCCAGTAAAACCTAGGCTGAAGGGATTTCTGCTAATCTGCTGAGATCTAGGAAGAAGTTAAACGTCAAACAAGATTGTTTAAGATGTTTAGGGTATGACCTCTGCTTATGATAATCACTTGTAAAACTTATGAAGTTATAAATACCCTGCACTATCTGGGTTCAGGGCTGTATGATTTGAGTCTGTTTTTCCCATACAGCTGCCCGGCTAAATAAACTCCTAAACTCTCTTTGACTCTGGTATGTCTCTCTGATCTCATTGGCTACTTTGTAACACATCAGTGGAATAGATCTGAATCACCAGAAATAGACTCATACATATATGGTAGTTAATTTACAATAAAGTAGCCAAGAGCACTAATGAAGAAAGAAAAATCTTTTCAACAAATGGTTTTGGGAAAACTGGATAGCCATATGCAAAATAATGAATCTAAATCACTCTCTAACACTGTTAGGCTGGCCCAGGGACAAAAGCAGCAGCAGAGGCCATGCCCGGGAAAACGGCAGCCAAGCCCAGGAAAAAGGTGGATGACATCAGAATAAGGGATGCGACCCCCACACCTGGATTCACAGGGCCAATCCCCAATCGCCACGTATGAAGCCCGCGAAATTCTTTTATATAAAGATCGCTCTTCCCTTTGTTCGGGCGCGACTTCACCGGCCCTCGTTCTGCGGACCGGAGAACCTCGCCCGGGTGCGCAAACCCCAATAAAGCCCTGGCTATTCAACTTTTTGTCTAATTGACTTTCTTTCCTCGTGGAGCTCAGAAAAAACCTTTCAGAAACTAAAACAAAAACATCAAAGTAAAGCTTCTGCACAGTGAAATAAACTATCACCAAAACAGAAAGACATCCTACTGAATGAAAGAAGATATTTACATGCCACACATCTGATGAGGGTTTAGTATCCAAAATGTATAAAGAAATCATAAAACTTAAGAACAGAAAAACAACACAATAAAAAATGGGCAGAAATACACTGCTGTGGCTCAGGTGACTAAGATATAGTAGGCCATATATAAAGTCTATGGACCCAGGTTTGTGATCTGGGGCTGAGGGTTAAAAAATGGCAAAAGATCTGAATAGACATTTCTCCAAATAAGACATACTAATGGCCAAGAAGCACTGAAAATGTTCCTCCTCTCTTATCAGGGAAATGCAAGTCAAAACAACAATGAAATTACTTTACATCTGTGAGAATGGCTATTATCCAAAAAGCTGGAAATAACAAGTGTTGGAGAGGATGAGAAAAAGGAACTCATTTACACTGTTGGTGGAAGTGTAAATTGTTGGAACCATTGTGGAAAGCAGTATGGCAATTTCTCAAAAAAATTGAAAATGGAAGTTTCATATACCTTATCAGCCCACTTCTGGGTATTTACCCCCAAAACCCTAATTTTCAGAGATATATGCACCTCTATGTTTATTGTAGCATTATTTACAATGGCCAAGAACTGGAAACAACCTGAGTGCCCACTCACTGATGAATGGATAAAGATGTGGTATACATGCAGCAATGGAATACTACACAAAGTCCTAAAAATGATGAAATTCTGATATTTGTGACAACATGGTTAGAAGTAGAGCTGATTATGTTAAGTGAAATAATTTAGAAGGAGAAAGACAAATACCAGATGTTCTCACTCATATGTGGAATATAAAGAAACAAAGCAAAGAAACAGATAAAACAAAAACCAATCCTTGGACATTGACAATGGAACTGAGTTTAGCAGAGGGGAAGGGGATGGGTTGGTCAGTGGAAGAAAGGGGTGGTGGGGTCCAAGGGATAATCATGGAGGACTTTTGCTTATTTGGTGGTGGGCATTATGTGTTAAATATTTGATGAATAATGAACCTTCACATCTCATTTATTTATAAATCAGTTACCTCAATAAAATAATTAGTATCATAGATGAATATGAGAAAAGAATAAATTTAATTACATTCATATGGGGAATCTATATAGATGTGGATTCTAGCCAATGGAGCAAAATGAGGGAATATGTCCTAAAGTAAGGAATGGGATGGGACCTGGAGCTTTAAGAGGGAGACTTACATGCCAAGGAGAGGGTGACTCATATGACAAAGATCAGTTGCTGTGTAATGTTTGTCTTGCCATATAGATAGGTTTCTCTGTAGTCTATTTCTAGTAGAAAACCCAAATCTTGGTAATACCCCCAATTTTCATTTTCCAGGTAGTTGTGGAATAGAAGTTTCTCTCAGGCTTACAGTGCTTTGATTGATCTCAGCTTGAATAGTTCATATGCCAAAGCTCAAGTCTTTCTAAGGCCTCTTCTGATCATCTTGTGGAGGCCTATCCTTTGTTATTCATGTGTTCTTGAGTAGGATACTTTGCAGATCAGTTTTTTTCAACGATGAAGGGGAAAATAATACTACTAGTACAATCATGGACAGGATGTATTAGCATTGTGCTTATAAAAAAACTTAGGGGTTCAGTTACTTTAAGAAATAGATATTGGGTTACGTAGGTCCTATCAGGACATTCCCAGGTCAAGGTCACTGAAAATCAAATTCTAAGACATTTTTAATAAAACATCTTAGTAGAAATTTTGTACATTTCAAATCAGATTATCATACTTCTAGTACTGAGACGCTGTTTCTGACCAGTTTCCACATAAACATTACTGTGGAATATTTAACCCTTATTGTTCTTCTTGCACCAACAAAAATGTGCCTCATCAAATGGGGAAAATAAGTAGAGCAGGATTTATCATGCAATTATTGGGAGACATCTTTGCTGTTGCAGTCTCCTACTCTCAGTCTTTTCTGAAGAACAGCTGGCATCAGTGAAAGTTTCAGGAACTTTCTTTTCAGTATGAATTCTCTCAGACCTCTTTCACAATTGTCAGTTGTCACAGAACCCAGTTTCTATCAGGAGAGTTCTCCTGAAGTCCCTAACAACATACCACCCTTCCCAAACTCAAATCCTCACCCCCTCCCCCAAATTGTGTTTTAAAGAAAAGGTACAGATACTAATGAAGGCAGGCAGGCAAGCAGGCAGGAAGAGAGGAGGAAAAGTTACTTTATTTAGTTGTTCATCTTGGTTGCCCCCCCACCCTGGGTCTTGAACTGGGGATCTTGGGAATGTATGTGGACTGAGCCCAGAGGACTGAACCAGTAGGCCGCCAGGATTTGCCAAAATTCTGGTTATATACTGTGCCTGTTTCCTCCAAGTTCTAAGATTTAATTCAATTTGAATATTTTTCCAACTTCTAACCCCAACTATTGCCTAGATTACTTTTATGCCCCTCCTGTCTTATTTGAAACTTTGTATTCTGACCCTGCATGCTGTTCTGTTTATTTTTACTTCCTGGCATGAAGTCTGGACCTAAATTTTAACCTATGGTCACCACTGCATATATCCTCTTGACATAATTCTCTAATTTAGTTTAGTTGTGCCTTCATATTTTAAATGAAAAGCACTGTTCTACCGTGCATTGCCCAAGTTATTTTACTCCTGGGCTTAAGCTACTTATTCTTGTTAATAGGATTGATGACCAGTCTCTTTACAAGAATCTTCTTCCCCCCACACCATAATCATGGTTATTTTCCAAGAGTGTCCTTTTTTCTATCTCTATTGTCATAGAAGAACCTATTCATTAGCTTCCCCCACATTCTGCTCTGCTGATTTAACTTTAGTAATCAATGGAAGAGGCCCAGCCTTGACTCAGTCTCACAGAAAGTACACATGCAGAGATGAAGACCATCTATACAATGTGGGAATGAAGTAGAGAAAAAAGACACATTGGTCTTTCAGTTATCTCACTCAATATTTTTTATTCAAAGTTTTTCACATTTTTTTCATTTCCTTTGCATTTCCACCTGAATATAAATTCTTTACATGAGTAGGTTTTCCCTCTTGTGTATTCTCTGATGTTGACTAAGATGTGAGCTCTGACTGAAGGTTTTCCCACACTCACTACATTCATAGGGTTTCTCCCCAGTGTGGATTCTCAGGTGTCGAATGAGGTGTGAGCTAACTCTGAAGGTTTTCCCACATTCATTACATTCATAGGGTTTCTCTCTGGTGTGAATTCTCTTATGCAGGATAAGATGTGAGTTCAGGCTGAATGCTCTCCCACATTCTTTGCATCTAAATGGTCTTTCTCCAGTATGAACTCTCTGATGTCTAATAAGATCTGAGCTCCCCCCAAAACCTTTTCCGCACTCTTTACATTCATAAGGTCTTTCTCCAGTGTGAATTCTCTGATGCCTAATAAGCTTTGAGCTGTGTCTGAAAGACTTCCCACATTCACTACACTGATGGGTTTTCTCTCCACTGAAAATTGCTGCATGTTTAATAAGTTTTGTGCTCTTGAGAGATTTTCCATATTGGTGAATTTTTTCTCCAGCATAAATTTTTTGATGCTTAATAAAATCTGAATTCCATTTGTAACTTTGGTCATAGGTACTTTGTTTATAAGGCTTCTGGTGTGTAAATTCATTGGAGTTCATATTTAAGGTTCTCTCACATGCAGCATGGTTTATTTCACCTGTAAGTGTATTTTTGTGGGTAAGTATTTTACTAAAATCTCCACCTTGAGCAGATGATAGTCTCCGAGATGCCCCTGGTCCTTTTTCCAACTGCTTCTTGGTCCTATCTGCAGACTTAAAGAAGTCTTGAACCTCAGAATATCCTTCTGATATGAGTTCTGAGATTTTTCCTGTGATTCCATTTTCCTGTGATTCCATTTTTTCATAAATGTCCAGCTTTGGTGTGGATTTACTGTTTTCACTCTCATTATCTGAAATAATGAGAAAAGGGGTAAATACTTATTTGCTGACCTGCAAGAATAAAAAAATTTGAGGTACATCCAAGACAGTTACATACTGGCAATTTGGTCACTCTAATTTGGTCACTTTCAAATGAGAGGAGTGAGGAAAAAGGATATAAAAGAAAGAAAGCTAGGTAAAAGCAAGTAATGTATGCAGTGGTTGGCAGAGAATGGCAACTGGCATCTGAGGATGAGCAGATAAAATAGAGAAAACTGAGAAGAGGATCACCACCAGCAGGAGTGGGGAGAATACAAGTTAGTAGAAAGAACTATGTAATATAACTGAGAGTGATCTTGGGAAATTTGAATCTATGATACATTTCTAGCATTAGAGGGAGGAAAAGAGGTGCACAGCTCAAGAAAGCGGATGAAGACATAGATACAGGAAAAGTAAAAATAAAAATGACTCTCAGGTTATGTGTAAGTGGAGGGAAAAACTCCCTATCTATCTATCCACCCAATCCATCCATATATTTCTTCTTCATCTTTCATGGCTAATCAGTCTTCCAAGTTGTCACCATTTTCTGCAAAATGTTACATATTTTAAAAAAACCTGACTTTTTATTATTGGGTTTATTACTGGGACCATTTACAACTAAAGTGACATTGAGTCTATGAACTTTTTAAACCAGATGAGTTTTAGAGCAGAGATGAGTATAGTATGGAGCTAGTTACCAGAAGTATGGCCAACTTTCTATAAAAACTTAAAAGAGGTTTAGAAGACTAAAAGTATAAGAAAAAGCATAATAATAAGAATCTTGTTCTATGAATTTATGAATTATCTCCTATTTCTATCATCATATATCTTGCTCTATCATTATATGTACTTCTCTACTAACAAGTTTGTTTCTGTCTGTCTCATTCTCTGACATTTTCTCAACTCATCATTTTTCTTTAGTTTTTTTCACAACATAAAAAATCCTGTGTTTTGGAAATATTCCAGATAAAGAATAAGTGGAAAAAGGAAATATTCTGGATAAGGAACAAAATTATCTCTCTTTTTATAACTGGCCACTAACATACATACATACACACACACACACACACACACACACTTCTCTACTTCTCATTAGGTAATAAATCATAGGACCACCTATAGCTATTAAGACGAGTTTGAGAAGGGAAGTTCACTCTCCCACTTCTTTAACGACATGTTCCACTAGAATATTGCCCCTTACCACAGTCCAGTAGGAGCTGGGGTTCTGAAGAACCCTGAAGGGCTTTGGTGTCCACTTGCTGGAACTGGAAACTAAGTACTGGTCCAGGAAGTGTTACCTTTCTCTTGAATATTTCTTGTCCACGCCCCTGGACTGGAACCTGAGCAAAACAAAATGCATTTGGCTTTATGAGAAAATCCCTGTTGGGATTAAACACTGTCTAAAAAGGGGAAGAACCTCCTGTGGAAATACAAAATTAGGGAAGGAAGAACTAAGCCTGATTCAACTGTAAAATGAAGTACAATGCCAAAAAGAGGAAGGGAGACGTAAATGCATACTGAAGGAAAAACTTCTGCAAGTCTCACTAGATGTGCAATTTCAGGCCCTATCCTCCCATGTGGGATTCCATCCCGTCTGGAGGTCTTTGATCTCCCACACCCTTGATACCTGGAGTACTGCTTCATCAGTGCCTTTCTCCAAGTCTTCCAATATGGTCACTGCTTGCTCTCCACTCTCAGGGTAATGTTCACGGAGCCAGGCCTGCAGATCTCTGGGCAGGATGGTGAGGAACTGCTCCAGCACCAGCAGCTCCAGAATCTGTTGCTTGCTGTGTATCTCAGGTTGCAGCCACTGACAGCAGAGCTCACGGAGCCGACTCAGGGCGTCTCGGGCACCAGGGGAATCCTGGTAGCAGAACTGCCTGAAAAGTTGCCGACAGAGCTCCCGCTGGAGGGGGTCACTTTTCTGTAAGCATGTGTCTTGCCTCCAGACAAAATCTTCCTCTTCAATCTTCACTGTCAGACCTCCTTCATCCTTCTGAAGGCCCTGGGCTACAGATTCCTTTGATTTTGTTGTCATCCTGGGAAAGATTGTATTATCACAAACCCTAGTTCTGCTTTGTGAAGGATCTTATTTAGTTTCAAGAGCTTCCCTGAGGGATAAAAATGTACTATTACTGCTAGGAAGATGAAAGATCACAGAAATAGTCATTCTTCATTACATAAAACCATATTGGGCATTTACCATGTGTAAAAGCACTGGAATATCAGCTTTGTGGACTATAACTCTTACATAATTTCTAACTCAAAGGGCTTAAAATTTAAATAAAAATTATTGGAGTAACATCACAGCATAACTTATAAATGTTTAATAGCTGCATCACCATAAATCAACATCTATCTATATTATATTAAGATAACCACAAATAAAGATACTTTAAATTATAAACACTAAATATAAGATAATATAAATATAATAACAAATGTTAATTTGTCACGTGTAATTAAATTAGGTTATAAAGAAAATAAAAACCAAAAGAAAAATGATAGAAGTGCTTCATAAAGTTGGAGATGGAAAAGAATGCAGTAGGCTATAATGGTCAGAAAAAGCTTAAAATTAAAAAAAATAACTAACTTCTAAAGAAAAGATAGGACTGGACTCGGATGAGAGATGAGAAATAGAAAATTACAACTGGTTAATGGTAGAACACAGAACTGGGAAAGCAAAGTCTTTTGTACAATATTAAAGAGGCAAAGGCCATCCTGTATAAAGCCTCGAGTCAAGTTCAAGAACATTCCTGTGTTTCAACAGCTCAGTGGTTAAGGTACAGGTCATATAAAGCCCAAGGACCTGGAGTTCGAGACCTGGGGCCAGGAGAAGGGAAAATAATAAAACAAAATAGCTAAAAAAAAAAACCAAGCTAAAACAAAACTCCAAATAGTTTTTAAAAAAGTCAAGTTCATGAATTCAGAGTTTATCTTTTGGGTATGGGAAGCCAATGAAAGACTTAGAGCAGAATGATCTGACAAATCCTATTTGTGGAGATTAATTTGTTGTTCACTTTTAGTATGGACTATAAAGAGAAACATAAAAAGGCAATCATACTCATATAAGTGTGAGGAAAAGGCAAGTATGGAATATTATAATTATTCAGAATTTGGAACTAAGAGTACTTATAAATCTCTTAAACAATAACATAGGGCAACTTTTCTTGAGAGCCAGAGATTAATAATTTCAGTCAGTGTAACTAGCTTCTTCCTTCAAGTCTCAGAGAGGTTCTTCTGTTTATTCCTTCTCTGATTTCCCAGTTTCATGGCTTAGTTCATGTCTTGGACATTGAAGCCTATCATATCACCAATAAAATAAAATAAAATAAGTGAGCACCATGACTTGCTTATCAGTCTTCTGTGAGTCTTGTTATTAGATACCAGTCCCTCAAGTCTTATCAAAATGTGGGAGTGGCTCGTTTCTCAACTGAAACACTGAATAAAAAGAATTTAAGGGTGAAACCTTTAAGTACAATAGCAAATTACAAATACCACTCTTTCAGGTCCTTCTACTGAACTTCACCAACTTGACTACTGACTGCTACACTGACATGTTCTTTATTAAGAATCTTAACACAAGAAAATGGAATGGCAGTGATTTCCAAGAAAGTCTGAGTGCAGAGCTGGGCTCACTGTCTAACCATGTGGGAACTTTGTTAGAAACAGATCCCTGGGGCCTGCTCCTGAAGATGCTAACTCAGTCTGAGCTAAGACTGGAAAATCTGGTATTCTGATGTATAGATATAATAATTTAAAAATTAGTATTTAAATTTGCAAATAATTGGAAAGAAAGACATACATTTGTACTCGGATAGAAAACATTTAAAGGCCTGCCCTGGTAGAGCAGCAGTTAGCTCAACTGCCACTGAAGAAGCAAGTCACATAAGCCTGGGTTCGAGTCCCGGGCCTGGGAGAAACAACCAGTGTGAACAACTAAATAAAAATAAAATAAAGATGCTCTTTTCTCCAATCTCTTCTAAAAATATTGAAAGAAAACATTTAAATACAAAAAAATTTCATATGAGATGCACATTGAAAATACTTGATAAATGTTGAAAGCTGAAGTACTAAAAGTTGTATGGTAGACACACCGTATATCTTAACTGTTATGGAGGAGGGAGAGAATGGGTGGATATGTCTGAAAATGGTAGCAAATATTTCTAGAGGTGGTGGGACTTACACTGGACAATAAAGGATGAGAAAGTTTCAGAGAGGCAAAAAAGGAAGGGATAGGAGAAAAGTTGGGGCAGATTAAATGTGAGACCAGCTCGAAAGGAGTAATAATTGGAGTGACTAAGAATTGCATTACCTCTGATAAGGAATTCATCAACTCTATTTTGAATTCCTTCAGTTCCTAACACATTGCATTTGAGAACACAAGACATATCACCTTATTATTTTTGGTTGCTTAGCTATTTTTCCTCAACTGACTGAAGCTTCATGAGGTTAAGGACCATACATTAATATTTATTTATTAAGTTCTCACATGTGTTGATTTACTGAATAGAAGAGATAATTAGGAAAGTTTGAGATGCTTTGTGTTTTGGACATTCTGCATTTAAGCTGACAGGGAGCAATCACTTAGAAAAACATTTCCAAGCAATATTATGAAATTTTAATGGAAAGGAGCTAGAAAAGGAAATACAGATTTAGACAAGATCCATGCAGATGATCTTAGGCAGATGAAGACAAATACCAGGATTAATTCTCCAAGAGTATGAACTGAAGATCAAAGGTTTGGATTGAAACAGAGTTTGGAGGGATATAAAGGATGAAGAATAATATTTAGCAATTATGGAGGGCAAATAAGGGGGCAGGTTAGAGCTATGGTGCATCAATCAGAGTTCTGATTTATCATTTACTGAATATTCTACTGATACAGGTCTAATTTCACTTCCTTATGTTTCCTAGATGTGTTAAGTGCTTAGCAGTTAGTGTCCTAATACTTTATGGGCATTATCGAATTTAGCCTAGGAAGATGGACAATAAAATAGGCCTAGATAATCCACAATTCCCTTGAACTTCAATTATCTAAATGAGTTATTCCACAGAGGGCAGATAGACCTGTCTTCATGTGCTTCATCACTTTCCATCTATTTAAAACGGTCTTCAACTCTAGATAGAATGAACTAGTCCTTAAGGATTTGATAATGCCCACATGCTGATTTTTAAATGTTTACTAACTTCAAGATAATGTACATGTATTGAGGATTTATTGTCTTAAATCATTGTGTTGAGAGGAGTTACAAAAACAGATGTGTAAAAAATGCTATAAGAACAGAGACGGAGTCATTAATTATGATTGGTAAGGTGGGAAATTCTGTAAACAGGGTTTCCGATGAATTAGGTCCCTAGTGTGTATATTTCAGTAGGGGGAGGTGAGTTGGGGGATCTCAGGTAGGTACCCCAGTAAGGCTCTGTGGATCGAAAGTGTGGGTAGGGTAAGATTCCCACAGCTCCTTGGATTTCTCACCTGGAGGTGCTTCACACAGTCTTATAACTGCCTGCGCTGTGGTCTCCCGTTCTAGAAAGAGGGAAGGGCCTCAGAGTTAGTTCCATCGCATCTCCCGCACACAGAAAATGCTACATATTTATTCAGTGAATAAATTTCATGAGGTCGGGGTGGTCGCCACTTTCTCTAGAAGTCAGTAACTCCTCCCAGGAGTAGCAGGCGGCCCGGGCTCGCACCAGGCAATTTCTTCTGGTAGAAAGCAGCCAATACGAGACAGATGCCACTCTTTCCTATTGCGCCGGACATGGTCAGGCCGATCTTCTCGCCAGTGACCCCATTATTCCGGCCAGCCGCACTGCCTTCAGCCCCAACCACGCCCTCTCGGGACTCAATATGACGTCACGCGCGGCCGCGGTAACTATGGAAACCCATCCCTAGGAAACTAGGCAGGCGCGAATGCCCTCCCAAAGCCAAGCTTAGTTTCACCTTTCCTCGTGATTCCTCTGAAGCCAGGTTCCTCGTTGCCACGGGGCTGCTGTAATCCCGAAGGGATCATAGTAGGGTCTGGGTATTTGGAGGGGACAAAGGGCGGGATACGTGGGTCCCAAGCCCGGACTCACCTCTCCCAAAGGGCTTGTTCCGATCGGACACTTCCGGTGGAAGGACGGCGCAGTACCACGTCTCAGAGCTTCCTTCTACGGAATTTTTGAGTCTGCGCAGAAGACAGATGGGTTTAGGACTGCGATTCCCAGAAGCCTTAGGGTCTCCTCCAGCGCTCAGACTCCATTTCCCAGGCGTCTTTATTACCGCTCAGAAAGTCTGAGTTTGAAGCCGGGAGTCGTCTTTTAGCCATTTTGTAGTAGTAAGCTTGTCCCACTCTGCCCATGGAGCCTGGATTTGCCTTCACTCTGAGATAGTGAAGTCAAAGCGAACCCAACAGGGATGCATCTTAAACTTCTCTTTTGGAAAGCTTTCTTGGATTTCCAGAATGATTTTTGCTGAATCCTTAAATCTTTGACTCCGGTGGAATGAGTATATACAAAACAGGATTAATCATAACCGTTGGCTCCAGAAGTCTACGCACGGCTCAGGTGTGTGAACACTCTTGAACCCATTAGCCAATCTATAAGAACAGCCCTTCTCAGTACGTCCTCTCATCTGAAATACGCATGGTTATAAATTTTTTGTTTCTTGTCCCCTTACTTTTAAAAAACGGTAGTTTTTATTAGATACATCTGTAAGCCAAGCTATGTTTAATTTCAGTTTTTTAAATCTAAAAGTCATCATGTTATAATCCGATATTTTTTTCACGCGATAGTATGTTATTAGGTTTGTCCATGTTGTTGAGTTAAATTCATTTTCATTCCAGTGTAATATTCCAGTTGTGAATATGCATTTATCCATTCTAAAGACAGGCTTATACATTATTATTTCTTCTAGATTACTGCAATAATCTTAGGAATCAGACAGGAACAAAGGCAAGTAGACAGGAAAAGAGAGAGAAGGAAGAAGCATTTATTCTTTTAATTTAATATTTATTAACGTAACTTTGATTCACAATATATTGTGGACACGTATGTGCAGGTTCTCTGTTCCTCAGTTGTTTATTTTGTTTTTTCCACCACTGGTCAGATCCTGAAGCTGGGCTCCTGGGCTTTATGTAAACTACGCCAGAATCACAGATTTAATACCTAGGGGTACCTATAATCTCTTAAGGGATCCCTCTGTTTTGACCTGTTTTTCCCCACAGTCTAATCTCAGCAAATGAGCCAGAGAGAGAGTTTTTTTTTCCAAGCAGGACATAATTTTTATTAATTTACAACTGTCAGATGGGCTGGATATTACTTGAATGTGACCTAGGGTGGAGGAGAGGTTGGCATGAAATGATTGAAAATTTATTTAATGAACAGGAAAAGTTGGGTATTTAGCTGGAAAGATTAATGACCTCAAACTCTGCAAGCTGACAAATCCATCTCCAACGAAGATGAATGTACCTTCCATTCAGTCAGATAATATCGTTATGTCTTCTAGAAGAGCAGACCATCTTATTGTCCAGTAAGATCATTCTCTGGCTTAAACAATTTTTGTGTAGTCAGTTCCACTGCCACCTGCCCTGAGTCCTCCCCCCACTACTAGACATTTGTTTTATTTAAATTTTTATTGAAGTATAATTCACATGTATTAGTTTCAGTCATACAACATCTTGTGAAATGATCACCACAGTAAGTCTAGTTAATACATTGTTCCAATTTTTTGTTCATGTGATAGGAACTTTTTTTAAAAAGAAAAAGTGCAGTCAATAATTAAAGAGAGTAGGCAGGCAGGAAGAGAGAGAAGAAAAAAGCCCTCCATTATTTAATTTAGTTGTATGTCTTGGTTGTTCCCTCCTTCAGCCCCTGGCCGGGAACCTGGGACCTTGGGATGTATGTGGACCATGCCCAGCCTCTACTCCACCAGGATGCACCGTGACAGGAACTTTTAAGATTTACTCTCAGGTATTTTAAAATATGCAATACAGTATTATTAACTATGGTCACCATCCCCATTCCTGTTATAAGTGGAAGTTTGTACCTTTTGATTCCCCTTTGCACATTTTGCATTCCCGCTCCCCCTATCTAACAACCACCAATCCATTCTCTGTCTATGACTCTTTTTCTAAAATAATCTACATATAATGAGATCATAAAGTATTTGTCTTCCTCTTAGCATAGTGCCCTCAAGATCCATCCATATTGTCACACGCGAAAGACTTAATTATTTTATATGACTGGACTGCATATATAATTCCTTTTTATGACTGAATAGTTTTCCATTGTGTGGGTATGTGCATATCTATCTATCTTATCTATCTGTCTATCTATCTATCTTTCTATCTATATCACATTTTTCCACTGATGAACACTTAGATTGTTTCCATGTCTTGACTCTTGTAACATCTGGGTGCATATATCTTTTCTAGTTAGTGTTTTCATTTCCCTTGGATAACTACTCAGGAGTGGAATTTCTGGCTCATGTGTAGTTCTATTTTTAAGTGTTCGAGGAACCTCCATGCTGTTTTCCACAGTTTCTGTGCTAATTTACATTCCCATCAAAGGTTTCCTTTTCTCTATATCCTTGCCAATCCTTATTATTTCTTGTCTTTTTGATAATAGCTGCTGAGATTATATCTCATTGTAATTATGATTTGCATTTCCCTAATTATCAAAGATGTTCAATATCTTTTTATGTACTTGTTAGTCATCTGCATGTCTTTGGAAAAATGTCTTTTTAGATCTGATCTTTTAAAAAAATAGAATTGTTATTATATGAGTTCTTTATATATTATTTATTTTAATTTCTCTGGTGTATATAGACATTTAAGGAACATTATATTATAATATGATATAGAATTAAGGTATGGTTACATACTACTGTCTACTCTAGGAGACATTCAATGGGAAATGCTCTTTTTAACTCCCCATGGTATATTCTTATTAACTTGAACCATATGAAATGTCTTAATGATGCATTCGGATGTTTATTTCATATTTGTATTGTTATTTTTCAGAAACTTTATATATATCATTAATAATTGTCAATATCTTAGGGAGCTCAAAAAGATAAGTCCTGTGATTATGTTATTCCTGAATTTGTAGCAAACTTAGGTGCCAATTTAATTAGGTGTTTAATAACAGCTTCATGATTATGGTGAGTATGACATGATGATCTTGTTAGGATTTGCCTCCTATGGAACTCCTTTCATCCAGTACAAATCATTGGGAGAAGATTTTGCTCTGGCCTAGAGCCTTCTTTAAAGCCCCTTTCAGGTCATTGTTCCTTAGACTGTAAATGAAGGGATTCAGCACAGGGGCTATGACCATGAAAATCACTGATGCGGCCGAGTCTTTTTCAGTTGAATGGTTGGATGAGGGGCTCATATAGATCCCTGTGATTGCACCATAGAAAAGAATCACCAAGGCAAGGTGTGATCCACAAGTGGAAAAGGCTTTGAGTTTTCCTTGGGCAGAAGGAATTTTCAACACAGTAGAGATGATGAGACTATAGGATGCCAGGATACACCCTGAAGGTACCACAAAGATCAGCCCCACCACAGCTAGAACCATGAGCTGATTAAGACTGGTGTCAGAACAGGACAGAGGGAGGAGAGAGTTGATATCACAGAAGAAGTGGTGGATGACATTGTTGGAACAGAAGTGCAGACGGGCCATCATAAGGGTGTGCAATAGGGGATTCAAAATGGCAGTGAGCCAAGGTACAGCCACCAGAGAGGCACAGAGGCGCTGGGTCATAATCGTGGAGTAATGCAAAGGGTGACAGATGGCCACATAGCGGTCATATGCCATCACGGTGAGAAGGAAATTGTCCATGTTGGCAAACATCATACAGAAATACATCTGAGCCAGGCAGCCAGGATAAGAGATGGACTGAGTCTGTGTTTGGATGTTCAGTAGCATTTTGGGAACTGTAGCTGATGGAAGGCAAAGGTCTACCAAGGACAGGTTGGCAAGGAAGAAATACATGGGTGTATGGAGGCGATGGTCTGAACCAATGGCCAGCAAGATGAGTAAATTTCCAAAAAGCCCCATTATGTAGAGACATAGGAAAAGGGCAAAAAGGAGCACCTGCTGCCTTGGCCAACTTGAGAAGCCCAGGAGGAGAAATTCAGAGACACTGGTTTGGTTTTCCTTTTCCATTGCATGGATGTATCTGCATGAAGACCCAGAGGATGAAATATTTTTGACAGATACAGATTTCCCTTGTTATTTTATATATTCTCACCTAGTCTAGTCCTGTTTACTAAATATTTTCTCTTTAGGCCATCCCCTCTCCTTTCTGATGCTCTTGCTCAAGCCTCATTGGAACCTGAGTTTGTTTTTCCATTTCATTAGTTGTCTTTTCATTTATCCTCTTTTACTGGATCCTTATCCAGTATTTCCAAGGAATCTGTATATATTTCTTAGAAGATAGAGATTCTCTTACTATTTGTAATGTTGTACATTCTGCATTCTGTGTGGCTGCCTGAATGTCAGTTGTGTGTTGTGTGTTGGAACTCATCCTGAGTCTGACGCAATAAATGACTCCAGGACAAACATTGAGATTTAAATGAAAAAAAAAAAAAAAACCAAATATTTCTCTAACATCATATGAACCATCCTACTTGGAAACCAGTCATACATCTAGCATTTCGGATTCATAAGAAAAATAGAATTTTATATTTTTAAGGCTCAATAAAGGATAATATATATAAAGGAACGGCTCAGGCAGGAATGAAGGTGAGTAGGCAGGCAGGAAGAGAGAGGAGGAAGAAGCATTTTTTATCTTAGTTAGTTGTTAATCTTGATTACTATCCTGGCCCGTGGGATGTAAGCCTAGTTCCTTGGGATGTAGGTGGACTACTCCCAGTGGACTTAATCACTAAGCCACCAGGGCTCACTAGAAAAATATACTAACGTACTTGACAAGTGTAAAATGTTAAGCCTTCAAAAAATAGTTGTTCCTGTGAGCCATCTAGGAAAATATTTAAAAATATATTAAAAATTTGCGTAGTATGTATACTATATGTAGCTAAGAATAAGGAAGAACCAAGAGAAAAAGTTATGTCAAAATAAGGGGAAAGACTTTAAAATTTCCCTTAAACTCTTTTTTTGGTTCTTATTTATATGACATTGTTATTATCTTGGGTTCTGCATTTCTTGGAGTTGTAGAAAACACAAAGTAATTGAGGCAGATTTCTTGATCAAAGAAACTTGGAATCAAGTTATAGAGGAAAATATATCATGGAAAATAATTGAGAATTCAAACCTTCACATACACAGGTGAAATAGTTTCGGAAGAATGGAGGACTCCCCAAGGAAATATCCTGGAGAGTGTGGGCTCTGGAGGTAGCCCACATTGAAACCAGACTGTCACTTGAAGATTGAGTGACCAAGTCACTTAATCTCTAAATCTTCATTTTCTCATATATAATAACAGTACTTACCTTAAAGATTGTTGTGAAAATGAAATGGTCAATGTATGCAAAACTCTTAGTAAATATTTATTACTCAATAAATGCAAACTTGTTGGCAAAGCTAGAAAGGGATCAGTCAGTTTTCTTTCTTCACAATGATTGAAACATTTTCCTTCTCAAACCTTACTCCATAATGTCCCTTTATATTACTGCTTGTATTTTTCACAGAAAAATAGAAGCCATTATCAGATGGGTGTGCCAGACAACCTGCTACCAGTACAGAAAAATTATTTGTATCTCCATTCATCCTTCCTTTCCTCCTTCCCTCCTGTTACCACAGAAACAACATCTTTTCTTAAAAAGTTAACACCCCTACGTATAGTCCCAACCTTTCCTACTTCTCTGTAAGCTTAGCTTACTCTTTTCTAAAACTTGAATGTTCTGCTCTATTGGACCCACGTTTTTGGCTTACATCTCTTCTGCCTTGTGCATGCCTTCCAGATCCATGTCTACCTCTGGCTACTGCTCTGACTCCTCTCCTGCATAACCCCTCAAAGAATTGGCTTTCTCAAATTCCACTTTTATCTCATCTTATGCCCATTTGTTGCCGACAACACTCCCAGTGGACATTTGTCTGTCCTTAAGTTTTCAGATACCCTAGAATTCTCTCCTTGAGAAATGTTTTTTCTCTTTGGATTTATTTTTCCATTTCCTGCAGCCTATCTAGCCATTCCTCTCAGTTGCATTTGTGGAATTCATTTCTTTTGACTTCCCCTTAAATGCTGGTATTTATCTCATTTTTGTCATGTCCTCTTTTCTTTGCATCCTATACATATTCCTGTTTGATTCTATTAACTCTGTTCACACATTATTTTAATATGATATATATGTGCCTATCTCTCCTAAATTTATTTTCCTCGTGCAATTATATCTCATCTTTAGACAGATACTTTCAGTGCTTTCTGGATGTATCTACATAGATGTCATAGATGCCTTATCTCTAAATACACCATATTCTCCCCCAGAAAAGCCACACACAAAAGGCCTGAAGAGCTAGGATTCCATTTTAAATTCCTTCTGAATAAATGTCTCTTAAGCTCCCTGCTCTGAAATCTCACCTACTACTCCCATCACACATATTCAGAGATTCAATAGAGAAAAAAATATAAGTTTCCAAGGTCTCAAATACAAGGACAAACCATATACACACCATTTGACACATGCAATCACCTGAAGTGTTCAGAGTAGTGAGTAGTGATGGGACCCTGCTGTCCAAAGAGTGCTAGGGATGGATCAGAGGACTGAGTGTGGGCTGAGAGGAGTACTTAGAGTCATAACTTTTCTGAAACCTTTTGATTCATCTGAAAAGAGTATAGAACCCATCCTGCCCATCTCAGAGGGTCTCTGAGGAGGTCAGTGGGATAGGAGCTCAGTGAAATCTTGGAAGAACTTGAATTTGAAGTGTATCAATCTGCTGATACTTGGATTATTTTTCATGAAATACAATTGGCCCTTCCATCTCAGCAGGTTTTCTATTTGGAGATTCAGTTGAATCAAAGACTGCCCAAAGAGTTCCTTCCTCCATGTACCCATTTTCAATACAGTAACACAGTCTATTCAATTGTTCAAGAAAGAAAACTTGGGAATCTGCCCAGGACTTCTCTGTCTTCTTTATCAGTACATTCAATCCATCACTAATCTCTGTTGATATTATGTAGTTATTTTTTTTTAACAAATGCAATTTTTAACATTTACCACAACTATGGCATTGGGAAATACCTGTGAATAAGAGAGACATGCTTATCACCCTTAGAAGCATTAAATTAAAGTCACAGACTTTGGAGTTATCCTCATCTGATTTATGATCATGCCCCATTGATTCTGACTTATCTCCGTAGTCCTTCATTCCTGATTATACACCCTATGTCAGACTCTCATCATTTGTCATCTGGACACACAGAATAAACTTTAGATTGATTTTCTTTGCTATAGTCTTTCTCTTTTAATTATTCTTTCATACTGCTGAAGAATTATCTTTACAAAACAAGAATTTTCCTATTTCTTTTCTTAAAAACTTGCAGTGGTTTTCAGTTGCCTTCAACTCAGATTCCAAATTCTTTTATCTTGGCATACAAGACTCTTCACAATCCCTTCCTCTCTAGTCTTATCTCTTGCCGTGATTAATTTTCTGCCCTTTCAATTTCTTGAAATACATTGAAATTTAATGTCTGACTTTTCTCATTTTGAAATTCCGTGACCATCCCGTCAAACCGTGCTCAAGAGAGTCTCTATTACATTGCCCCATTTTTGGCCTCCATCTCATTCACTGCTCTCTGGAACTTTCTTGTCTTCTAAAACCACAATTTCCTATGTATTTTATAATTACACCAAATAAAATGTGATATCCGTAAGAGCAGAATATTCGTATTTAAAAAATAGTAGAATAGCATCTGATGTGCAGCAGGTAATAAGTAATTGTCGAAGAAATGAATAAAGGCTCAGAAACATCTTTCTTATACTGGGGAGAAATATATGTTGATGTATATTTCATAGTGACTTTTATTCCAGGCTATATATCATATACAATATATAATAAATACATAATCTATATAACATAGTAGTACTTATACTACTGTATACTATGGTACATATAAATATATACATTTCTATATATATTTGTTTTGTTTTCATGACTCTCCCTTGCTTGTAAGATATTTTAGAGAACACACAGATTGAATCTTATTTATCTACATGTAGGGAAATCCAGTTTTGCAAACAATGATTTATATTTATCCATGGTGACAGACTGTTCTTTTTTTGGGGAAAAGAACTGCATGTCAGAGGATTCAAGACTAGACCATCTCTTGTTCTATTATGTATTCTCCATCCAGCTCCACTGTCTTGTGTGTTACCCAAAGGAATGGAGAGTCTAATGGCGGAAGTGAAAGAAAATGGAGGAACTTCGTTGAACTAGAAAAGGATGAAATCAAATGGAGGAGAGAGGCATTCTAAGTACATATATTTAAAGTGGAGAAAGGCTTTGACACTTTGAACTCTAGAGAACACAGAGCTTATGTGAGAACTTCCTGGAAGTTTCCAGAAATAATTAAAGTCACTGTCCATACTCTAGGGATTATAGTAGTAGATAAACCAAGAGTTTGTTTATTAATCACTTTTGGGTCTACAGTTGATGTGGTTTCAGGAAACACAGGTCTGACCGGAGTCCTATCTCTTTCTTGCCACCTAATAGATAACCCAGAATTGTTAGTTGAAAAATCTGTTCTCTAATAGCTACAGAAATTGCAGGCAGCAAGGTTTTCAGTATGGAATATAAATGAACATAGATGAAGAGAAAGGCAGGTTAAGTACTTAGCAAGAAGCTGAAGAATTAAAAATATGAAGTATTACAAAAATTGTCTCTGGAGGGTTTCTACTTGCAACACTTCCCCCACCCCCCACTGTTCATTGGCACAGTAGGGATCTCTACTTTTATTTCTTGTTATTCATTTCTATTTTTCCAGTATATTCATTTCTTTGAAAGGAAAGTTGCAGGCAGGAATGAAGGTGAGTAGGCAGGTAGGAAGAGAGAGAGGAGGAAGAAGCACTTTACTCATTTTGTTAAGTTGTTTTCCCCATCCCCAGGTCTCAAACCTTGGGATATATGTGGACTATATCCAGTGTCATAATCTAGTAGGTCACAAGGACATACCTGTTATTGCTTCTATTTAGAGTTTTCTGGAAGTTCTCACATGCACTCTCTGCTCTGTCCCTGCATAATGAAATTCTCCATTTTCCCCCCTCTGAGCTAGATTGCCATCACCTCTGTTCTGCCAATGCCTGCTTTGACAAAGTGATGTAGTGTCAGGGCACTGATGCTCTCAGAGTTGTTAATGCCATCCTATGTTCTCCTGGGTCTGTAGTGTCAATGCCTTTCTTCTCTTTGCACATAAGTTGTAGAATGACTTGCAACCTTGTCAGTATCCACTCTTAGTGTGTAGATTCTTCATTTCTGCTAAAAGATAAATCTCCAAGAGAAAATGGCCCCTGAAATAATCCCTTTCATAAAAGTCTCTGCCCTTTCACTCAGGAATATTTGGGGATGGTAGTGAATGCCAGGTGAAGTAGTGTTAGAGCTTGGGTAGAGGATATATGAAAAATTTAGAATCTTAGCCGTTAACATTTCATGCTGTGTGGACTAAATAACAATGGAGACTTAACTGCAGAGAGAGAAGTATAAAGTAGATTTGTAGAAAAAGGTGGAGAGTCACAGAATGCTCACCTTCAACTCTGACTCATTTCTTAATTGCTCTGAAATTATAAGGTTGTTTCCACCTATTTATTTTTCCTTCCACCTTTGTACATATGACCTCCCTGACATCCAAAACTAGATTCTTCCTAAACTTACTTTTGAAGATATTGGTTTCCTTTTTTTGTTCAAAACTTGGGCCAAATTCTTATCCTTTTGTTAAGTTCATACTCATTGTCATTTAGGTCTCATTTAATCATTTAAACTCATTTAATCTTCCATCTGCAAATATGTTTTCCCCTAGTATTCTTAGTTTTTCATCAAGCATATTCTTAACTCTTATTCTAAGCTCTTTGTATGATTCTGTTAATGAACTGATCGAATGTTGAAATATTTATTTATAGAGTATACAAAGGAAATACTCCAGAAAGTAAATACCCTGGCGAGAACTAAAAGAGCTTTTCAATAATCTGCAGGAGACATAAATGAGTTATAAGCATGTGGAAATACTTTAGCTACATAATCATAAACATTGATCGCAACAGTGCATGAAGGTGGTAGCAGTGGTGGTAATAAGTAAAGATACTACCTTTACTCCTCAATTTTCCATCATGTTTTCACTCTTGGAATCATGATAAAACAACAAAAAGAACATGAAATCAGTTGAGTAATTTCTGTAATTGTCTAAAAATCAAAGTTTTCACCAAGTTAGAAAAATGTAAAGAAAAGGCTGTACTATTGAGTACTCTATGTCACACTAAACTTTTCATAGTTTGTTAATTCTTTTAACAACTGTATACTATAGGTCATATATCCTTATTTTATAGACACTGATTTTTAATAGAGCCAGGATATGAATTGAGATTTCTTTATTTGAACTCTAGTCCATTTTTCACTAAGCTTCCATCTAGAGTTTTATACCTCCAGAGGGTGGGCTCCCATTAATTAATCAAGTCATTCCTCCCACAAATGGTTATTAGACACTGTCTATATATTAAAAAATGTATGGCGACCTTGAGTAGAACCTAATCTCAGTTTGCTTATCTAAGAAAAGACATGTTTTCTCTACTGTCCTCAAACCTGCTCACTTCTTTTTGCACTTACCAGATGCTCATATCAGGAACCTTCTGTGAAGAGGCTTAGGCTTCCAAGTCTCATTTACAAGTAAAGGGAAAAATAAAAAAGTGAGAATGTCACCCTTCCTGCAGGATATGCAAGGATGAAGAGAGGGATGATTCTTGGGGAGGGTATTTCTGGTTCAGTGAGAACTAGAGTGACCACAGGTTCCCTTACACCAAAATTTACAGCTACTTTGCAGCCCCAGGGATCTAGTCTTGACAAGTTCCCTTGACTCCAGTAATAATTGCTTCATCCCTGTGGGTTTCCCAATTGCAACCCTAGGGATAATATACCTGGTAGACAATTCTCCAGGGAGAGTCAAGGAATTAAAAAACCTAGGAATTATTCATTGACTTTCAGGAGGGTTTGTAGCACATCATTCCCCTTCCACCTTCCAAGAGACTCTAAAACAAGTATCAAACACTACACCAGAAACAACCTTTTCTAGCATAAATTGACTCAGTGTCTAAATACAGGTTTAATCTCTTCCTGCAACACTCTGTCAGTAACACCATTCTTGGGCTTGCAAATACTTTATCTATCAGTGTTGTCTAAGATAAAAGGACAGATTTTGTGGCAAAGTTGGTGAGACAATGGGCACATGGTCAGGGTTCCCTGGTCTTACAATATACTCTTGTCATCATGAAGCACTCTACCTAATGTAACAGTGGAATGGCCTCTTAAATCCTCAGTTAATGAGTCAGCTTGTGGATAACACCCAGAAGTTTGGAATGTTGACTGTAGAATGCTGTATATGCATAAAAAATGACCACACATTTGGTAGTGTGTCCCTACTGCTATAATGTATTTGCCCACATGTCTAAAGGTGTAGATTGGTTAGCTTTTCTGTATGACAAACCACCCTAAAACTTAGGGATGTAAAATACTATGCATTTATTTATTTTACAATTATGTGAGTTATCAATGTGGGGTAGGCTCAGCTGAGTAGTTCTGGTCTCCACTGGACTTATTCAGATGTTTGTAGTTAGCTACTGAGTCTATTTAAGGCCTGCTGGTCTAGAGTAGTCATACATGATTCGGCTCCTGTCTGTTTGACATGGTATCTCATCCAAAATCAGTTGACCTGGGTTGTTTATATCATGGAGTCAGATTTTAGAGACAGTTGGGTATGAGGAGGGGGAGGAGAAGAAACATGAAAGGTCTCTTGAAATGGAGGTTTTAAAACTGCCACTATATCACTATATCACTATATCACTTGCATTAGTCAATGCAAGTCGTAAGACCAATTTGGTTTCAAAGAGTAGAGAAAGACTCTGCCTCTTGTTAGGAGAACCTTCAGAGTGACATTGCAATGCACATGGATTCAGGGAGAAGGGCAAAATTGTGACCATTTTCCCAATACCACTTAGTGAAAAGATGTTCCTTTTTCCATTATATACTCGACTCCTTTGTCATAAGGTGACTGATCAGATATGAGTGAATCTATTTCTGGTGATTCAGTCCTATTCCACGGCTTGGTGTCTCTATTATTATTTCAGTACCATACAGTTTTGATCACTATCACTTTGTAGTATAGCTCAGTGTCTGGGGGATGTGATATTTCCACTTTTCTTTTTTCTTATAATTGCTTTGATTAGTAGTGTCTTTTGTTGCTCCACGCAAATTTTAAGACTTTTTGTTCTATTTCCTTGAAGTACACCAGTGCAATTTTGATGGGTATTGCATTAAACCTGTATATTGCTTTAGGTGAGATGGACATTTTAACAGTATTAATTTTTCCAAGCCCTATGCATGGGCTATCTTTTCATATTGTTCTGTCTTCCTTCATTTCTTTTAAGAAAGACTAATGGGGCTTATTGTACAGATCTTTAGCTTCCTTTTTAATATATATCCCAAGGTATTTGATTCTTTTTGAATCTGTTATAAATGGGATAATTTTCTTGATTTCATTATCTTCTATCATATTATTTGCATATAGAAATGTAATAGATTTTTGTGCATTGATTTTGTAGCCTGCCACTTTAGTGCCCTCATTGATTGTTTTTAGTAGTTCTTTTGGATGGAATTTTTTGGATTCTCTACATATATTATCATCTCATCTGAAAATTGTGATTTGTTTTATGTCTTCTTTTCCAATTTGGATTCCCTTTATTTCTTCTTCTTGCTTAATTGCTCTGGCTAAGATCTTCGGTACAGTGTTAAACAACAGTGGTGAGAATCAGCAGCCTTGTCTTGTTCCTGATCTTAGAGGAAACACTTTTAGTTTTTCACCATTGAGTATGATGTTGGCTGTGAGTTTATCATATATGACCTTTATTATGTCGAGGTATGTACCTTCTTTTATTTTAAAAAAAAGTACAAACAGGAATGAAGGAAAGCAGAGACAGGCAGACTGACAGGGAGAGGAGGAAACATTTTATTTATTTTATTTAGTTGTTCACCTTGGTGGTTCCTGCCAGACCCAGGACACAAACCCAGGACCTTGGGATATATGTGGACTGCACCCAACCCATACTCCCTGAGGGCACACTTGTATGTACTATTGATCCCCATATTTGTAGAGTTTTTATTATAAAAAGGTGCTGAATCTTATCAAAAAGTTCCTCTGCATCTATTGATATGATTTTTTCTCCTGTTGTTAATATTATATATTATATTAATAGATTTGTGTATGCTGAAACATCCTTGCATTCCTGGGAAAAGCCTACTTGGTCCTGATGGATGATACTCTTGATGATTTGGATATGGTTTGCTAATATTTTGTTGAGAATTTTTGCATCTATTTTCATTACAGGTATTTGTCTGTAATTTTCTTTCATGACGATGTCTTTATCAGCCTTTGGTATAATTATATTAACCTCATAGAATGTTTGGAAGTGTTGCCTGTTCTTCAACTTTTTGGGAGAGTTTGAGAAGACTAGGTATTAATTCCTCTCTGAAAGTGTGGTGAAACTCACTAGTAAAGTTGTCTGGCCTTGGGATTTTATTTTGGGGGAGAGTTTTAACTATCTCTTCAATTTCCTTGCTTGTGATAATTTTGTTTAGGTTTTCCATTTCTTCTTGATTCAGTCTTGGTAAGCTGTATATTTCCAAAACTATAAAGCTTTTCATAGTAGTCTCATATTTTGTACTACTGTGGTATCTGTTGTAACTTCTTCCTTTTCCATTCTGAGTCTAGTTATGAGAGTTTTCTCTTTGGTGTTCTTAGTGAATCTAAACAGGTCTGTCAATTTTGTTTATTTTTTCAAAAAAACCAGTTAATTTTCTGGATTGTCTTTTTGATTTCTCGTGTTTATTTTTGCTCGAATTTTTATTATTCCTTTCCTTCTCCTTTTGGTTTTAGTTGTTTGTTTTCTAGTTGCTTTAGATGTAGCTGTTAGATTGTTTATTTACAGTGTTTTTTCTTTCTTGAGGTAGAACTGGGTTGCAATGAACTTCCCTCAGTACTGATTTTCTGCATCCCCTGAGTTTTGGTAGCTTGTATCTTCTTTCTTGTTTGTTTCCAAATAATTTCTAAATTCTCCTTTTATTTCTTTCTTTAGTTAAGAGTCGTTTAGAAGCATGTTGTTTAACTTCCAAATATTTTGGAATCTTCCAGCTTTCTTTTTGTGGTTGATTTCTAGTTTTAAGGCATTGTGATTAGATAAGATGCTTGGTATGATTTCAGTCTTTGTAAATTTGTTGAGATATATTTTGTGACCCAGCCTGTGGTCTGTCCTTGAGAATGTTCTATGCACACTTGAGAAGAATGTGAATCCTGGATCATTGGATGAAGTGTTTGGTATACGTCTTTCAAACCCATCTTTTAAATTTGTCGTTTAAGCTGTTATTTCCCTGTTAATTTTCTGCCTGGTTGATCTGTTTATTGTTATAAATGGAGTGTTATAGTCTCCTACTATTATCATATTGCTATTGGTGTCTCTTTTAGTTCTGTTACTAATTGCTTTATGTATTTTGATGCGCCTTCATTTGGTATATATATATATATTAATAAGCATTATGTCTTCTTGTTTAATTGACTCCTTAATAATTATATAATGTCCAACGCTGCCTTTTGTTATTCTATTTATCTGGTATAAGTATGGGTATCCCTGATTTTTTTTTTTAGGTTACCATTTGACTATAGGATTGTCTTTGAACCATTTACTTTGAGTCTATATTTATCTTTTGAAAGAAGATGAATCTTGAATGCAGTAGTAAGTTGGGATTATTTTTTAATCCATTTGGCTACTCTGTGCCTTTTGATTGGTGAGTTCATTCCATTAACATTTTGCTAAACATTTTAATTTAGTTTTAATTTAGTTGTTACCCCAGTCCTGGGATGTGAACCCAGGTCCTTGGGATGTATGTGGACTGCACTTGGCGGGAGGCAGCAGGTCTAACTGTTACTCCACCAGGACATGCCATTAATATTAGGGTGATTATTGATATGTAACTTTATTGCCATTTTCTAAATTGTTTTCTGGGTATTATTTCACATAGTACCTTTGTCCTCTTCTTTTTCTTCTTAGGTAATTTGAAAGTGGTTATGTTGTGGTTGTTTTCCATTTTTTTTTTCATTCTTTGTCTTTTCCCTGGAAATATGTTTTGAAGTTATCCTGGGGTTTACCTAAAAGTTTCTATGTTCGTATCCTGTTTTTTTCTTTCATCTCGAGCTCATTCTAACCATTCACATTTCACCTCTCTTCTTACTTTTTATATTTTTATGTCTTGCTGCTTTTAAGTGGGGTTTCTTTACACTTTATATTATTTATTTTAGTGTTTTTCGTAAAGCTGGTCTCATGATGAATCCTTTAACTTTTGCTTATTTTTCTATAATTTCTTCACTTCTAAGTGATCATCTATCACGGTAGAGTCCTTGGTTGGAAATCCTTTTCTTTCAGCACCTTGACTATATCATGCCATTCCCTTCTGGCCTGTAATGTTTCAGCTGAGAAATCCACAGACAGTCTTATGGGAGTGATTCCTTTGTAGGTAACACTTTGTTCTAGCTACTTTTAAGATTCTTTTTTATCTTGTATTTTTGACACTTTATTGATAATGTATCTTGGTTAGGTCTCTTTGGGTTTCTTTTCTTTGGAACTCTTGGTTTCCTGTGTCTGGAGGTCTGTTCCCTTCCTTGGGTTAGTGAAATTCACAGTTATTATTTCTTCAATTGTAGTTTGTGCCCCCTTGTCTCTCTCTTCTCTTTCTGGGACTCCTATAATGTAAATGTTGTTCTTCTTGATGTTATCCCATAGGTCTCACATACTGCGTTTGTTTCTTAATTCTTTATTTTTCTTTAGTGGTGTGCTTGAGCACATTCCACTGCTCTATCTTCTAACTCACTGATTCTGCTGGAGGCTCTTTCAGCATGCTGTTGAACCCCTCTATTACATTCTTTAACTCCCTGACTTTTGTTATAGCTCTTTTTCATTCCTCCATTGTTTTCCTGATTTCAATCAGTGTGATTGTCACTGTTGCTCAGTCTTCATCAAGTAATTTGCTTAAGTCTGTTGGCATCAGATTTTCTGCTGGTGTTTTTTTTTAGATCGATCATTTCACATATATTTCTCTGTATCATCAATATGTTTGGCATTCTGTCTTTATTTCTATGGGTTTATGCTTCCTTGATGTAAAGACCTTGAGTTAGGATGTTGAATTGTTCGTAGACCTGCATCTTGGTTTGACCACTGGACTTTCTTTAGTTGTGTGATATCAACAGTGATAAGATTTGTTGAAGCTCTAAGCTGAGTCCTATGTTGAGGCCTGAGAGTCTAGCCTACAGGGTTGGAGTTGGCATGGGGAATGAGTGACAGATATGCACAACAAAGCCCACAGATAGGGACCAAAGAGTTATAGGCCCACAGTCATCAAGAAGGCTGCAGTTCTAACATGGTCCACAGAATGGAGATAACTGGTAGCTTTTTTGTTCAACCCTCCCTTCTGAAAGTCTGCCAGTCCTCCAGAGAAATTATATTCCCCACAGCAGGTGATAACCATGCCCTTAGGCAAGGGGAAGGAATATCAGAATGGCCCAGTACAATACCAGTGTGCTAATGGTGTAGAGGGAACCCTCACTCCACCCCCCCCACCCCAGCTTTCCCTAATGGCAGCCTTCCATACCAGCTCCTTTATGAACTGTATCTCCATTTACTGGGGAACTTGTTTTTTTTTCACCCATACCAAAGCCTCCCAGCTTTGCGACTGCAAGTCAGCTCAGGAGTGCTGTTGCAAGACAATGTCCTTTACTTATGGGAATGTGTTGGTTTCACCCCACTCTTCCGTGGCTTGGAGTCTCAGAACAAAGATATGTGGCACTGAAAAAGATCAGCCTCTTCTACTTTTAATGGACATATATCCCTTAGCTCTTCGGAGATAATGGTCCTGTTTCTTTTCACAGACCATGGTAGCCATATAGATGTTTTCTTAATGGTTTTCTAGGGAGGGGTTCTAACAGTCTGCTATCTTGGAACAAGAAACCTATTTATTTTTACATTTTAATTGTTTTTATTTAGTTTTTCTCTTTGATTGTTACCCCCAGTCCTGGGACATGAACCTGGGTCCTTGGAATGTAAAAGAAAATTATTTCACTTTAAGGAAATAAAGATAATAAAATAAATGGAGAGATACCAAGTTCATGATAGAAAGATAATACTGTGAATACTTACTGTAAATATTCCCCTAATTACTCAGTAAATTACATGTCATTCAAATCAAAGCCATATATGGTGGTTTTCCATAAAACATAACACACCCATCCTAAAATCCAGATTAGACAGTAAAAGGCTAAAACAACCAAGAAAGTTTTGAAGGAGAAAAAGGGGTACTTCTATATGTGCATGTGCTGAATGTAGGGAAGATGATTATCATAGCAGACTACTGATTCTAACATTTTTGTATATAGGAATCTGGTATAGGACAAATCTTATTTCAGATCAGTGGGGAAAGGATAACCTAATCAATAAATGGTGTTGGAATTATCAAAATGGAAAATCAGAACCCTTACATAGGACATGATAAAAGATAAATTTAGGTGAACTGAAGACTTTATGCAAAATTTTTTTTAAAGAAAATTTAGGTTTATTTATATGAATTTATATTATTTATATGAATAGAAAACAATTTTTCAAAGACTAAAACACACAAAGCATGAAAATTGATAAACATGTTTTAAAATTTTCCTACTAGAAAAACACTAAAACGTTGATAGGAAAATACTTGCATACCTATCAAAGTGATCTTAGTGTATAGAATATGTAAAGAATCCCTGCAAATCTAAAATAATAAAACTAAAAATAGTAGAAAAAAACGTGAGCTAAGACTATAAGCAATCCACAAGATCCATAAAAGCTAATGACCAAAAATGTATGTTTTTATGTTCAGGGTCACTAGAGATCAGGGAAGACAAGTGAAAATAGTGAGACATCATTTCTTACCTCTCAGGGGTGCTAAAAATTTTGTAGACTAGATGTTTTTCAAAGAAAGAAAAAATGAAAATTGTGAAGCACTAATTTTTATTCCAGAGCAGGAAGTAGTGGGCTTCCAGGGAGTGCCTGGGTCCTGACTGCTCAGTCCAAGTTGGCCAGGAGGCAGCAGCAGAAGGCGGCCCAGCACGCAACCAGGGCCTCCGGACACCCGGGGCTGTCCTTGCTTTCCTGCTCCGCCACGTGCACTGTACTTCTAGGAACTGGGTTCCTCCCTGCCAGATAACCTTGGTAGCGGGATCCTGAGGAGGTGGGCAGGGTCCCCCCATAGGTCCTGGAGGGTAAACCCCAGATCCCATTGGTTGTTGTGGATAAGGTGGTTATGGGGCTTCCATCTGGGGCCCACACATGCTGGGGGCTTCCCTAGGTGTATCAGGGACGTGCGAAGGGTACCTCTGATCTTCACGAACCGGTTGGGCACTGCTTCTTCAGTCCGCGTCTGAGAGGTTCAGAAGGCTCGCCACATGTGCCTCTGAATCAGCCTTAGTTTTTTAAGACAAACAGGCCTTTCCAGAAAAACTAGGTGTTTCATTTTGTTGCCTCTGTGCTGTGCGCTGGTGGGTGGGGAATGGCCACAGTGACTCTGGGTGAGTCTGTTCAGATCTGGTTCTTAGTTCATGATAGCCTCGTGGGGCTTGCGGACAGCTCTGTCGAGTTTCAGAACTTTATGTTTTGGGGACCTTTCTCTCAGGTGTACTTCTTAGACGTTGGGGTATGAGCACTTTGCTCCCTAGACAGAATTTGGGAGTTAAGGATTTCCTCTTTATTGTGTGTCCTTGCATGGTAGGTGGAGTTTATGGTAAGATTGTGTCTCGGTTTCTTATTTGTTTCAATGTGGGATTTTTCTTGTTTGCTTGATGTGTAGGAGTTGCTTAGCCAGTTTCTGGATTTCTGTTAGAGGTCATTGTTCTGTATATAGATTTGGTTTGTCCATTTGCTATCCAAATGTGTGTTGTTCAAACACGGTGACAACAGTTTTTGCAAAAGGGAGAATTTTGCTGCAAAACTAGCCAGCAAGGAGATAGGAGAAGTCAGGCTCAAATCTACCTTCTCAGTAGAGGTTGGGGTTAGAATATTTTTTATTAAGAGAAGGAGGAAGAAGCATTTTTTAAAGGAAGTAAGGAGGAGGAGAAGGAAACACTTTTATTTGTTTTTGGTTTCCACTAGGCCCAGGTCCTTTGACTTTGTGTGGTCCATGCTCCAGTCACTGACTTAGAGCCTTAATCACCAAGGGGCAAAAATTTAAAGGGTAAGAGACTAAAGGAGAACAAAGAAATTTGATCAGTCTGTTCATGTATGGTAAAGTAGGTATCAGGACCAGATCTTCGTATTTGAGGGACCCCTTGCTTCTGAATATGTTTGTGGTTATTTTCTCTGTAGAACTTTGGTTTATGGTCAATAATTGTCATTCCAGGAAACTGAAGGTCACAGGGAAGACTCCGTAATGGTATATATCCAGCTTAGTGTGCCAGTAATTGTTCTGTCTGCCAAAAAGCTCTACTTTCTTTTAAAAACAACGTTTTTATCAAGTGACTAGGATAGTGAATGCAGTACCGACTTTCTAATTTATGATGTGTCTGTTAGTTTTATAATCTGTGAGAAATCCAAAGGTTTTCAAAATATACCTCAAAGCAAAATTAAAAGCAAGGTTTTCAAAAAAAAAGAGTAAGTTTAAAACAGTTTGGCTATCTTCACTATATTTCTGGATTATAACCTTTTTGAACAGCTCTCTTCACCTCTCCTCCTCATCCTCCACCACCACCCACCCATTCCCTGTGTGTCTATCTCTCTGTATCTCTGATTGTTTCACTCTCTGTCACTCTTCTCATTTTCTGTTTCTTGTTCCAGGCAAGTACGTAAAAAACTTTTCAATTAGAAATAATTACATGTTAATAAGAAGGTACAAAGACAGTACAGAGATGTCTCAGGTATCTTTCACCCTTTTCCTCCCAGTGGTTTTAGCTTATAAACTATAATACAATATTAAAATTAGGAAACTGACACTGATATAATGTGTATGTATAATTCTATGTCATTTTTCACATGTGTAGATTCCTATAGCCACCGTTACAATCACCATGGAATCATTTCATCACTATACATTTCTCCCTTTAGTACACATTCCCTCTCCTTATCCATAACATCCATAGCTCCTGGCCAAAATTTTCTTCTTCATATTTATAATTTTATTCTTTGAGGTTGCTTTATAAATGGAACCATATATGACTTGTATTACCACCAACTTTTTTTCACTTGAAATTCAATGTAATATTCTTGAGTTTCATCTAAGATACTATGTACATCAGTAGTTCTTTTTTATTGCCAGGTAGTTTCCTGTTGTATGAATGTACCACCATTTGTTTAGAACATTTTGGTTATTTCCAATTTTTGGCTGTTACAAATAAAGCTGATAGAAATAATTATGCACAGTTGTTCCCCCCAGGCTTTCTGTCAAGAAATCTATTGTCATTAAAATTGTTTTATTCTTATATGAAAGATGTCATTTCTTTCTTGTTGCTTTTAAGATTTTTTCCTTTGTCTTTAGTTTGGTCTGGTGTGGATTTCTAAGAATTGATCCTATTTGGGATTCTGTTAGCTTCTTTTTATTTTTGCCACATTTGGGAAATTTTAATTTGAATAGTTTTCCCATTCTTGCCCTCTATCGCTTTTCTTTCTGGGACTCTGATACTATTAATGTTAGAGATTGTGCTATAGTTCCATAGGATCCCCAAGGCTCTGTTAATTTTTTTCCAATCTTTTTTATCTTTTGTTCTAAGGTGGTAATTTTTATTGCTGTATCTCCAAGTTAACTGATCCTTTTCTATTCCCTCAATTCTCTTGTTGAGTCCATCCATTTTGTTTTGTTTTAAACTTTCCTTACTGTATCACTCAATTCTAAATTGAGTAATTGGGTAATTTGGCTCTTCTTTACAGCTTTCATTTCTTTTCTGAGACTTTTTAAAAAAATTTATTTCAGTCATGTTTGCAATTGCTTGTTGAAGCATTGTTATAATGATTTTTTAAATCATTATCAGATAATTAGATTGTTAGATAATCCTTGTATAAAACCTGTGCCATTTGGACACATCTTGTTGATTGTTTTTTCAAATTCAAATTTTCCTGTTTTTGTCCTGATAAATAATTGTTAATTAAAACCTTGACATTTTGTGTATTATTTTATGAGACTGAATCTTAAATCAGAATCTTATTCATATATTCTTTATATTGGTAGGTCTCTTTGGATACTACTACAGAATGGGAAAGGGAAGTGCTACAGGTAAGGGTTAACCTCTATGGATGGGGTGAAGGGAGGAGACTCCTTGTTACTGCTGGTTAGAGGGGAAGTTCGGGTTCCACATGAGGCATCTACTAATACCAAACTGACTGCTCCACACAGACCACTGTGGGTAGTAAGATGAGGAGAGGTAACCTCATTACTCTTGGATAGTGATGAGATTTGTGAATCTATGCTAGCTTGCCGTGAAACCACCTCTGTACATAGTTGGCAGGGTTGGTTATCAGGCCACAAATGTTCCTGAAGGTTAGTTGTTTGTGTATGAAATTTTCTGCTTCTCTAAACTTAGATGTTGACTATGCTTTTCTGATCCTTTGGCTAGATAGAGAAGGCATTTCTTGGTGCTTTTTTTGGGTTCTATACCTATTGGTGTCTCCAGGGTGCTGGCTTCTCCAGAACCCAGGCCTGTCATATAAAAGAGAAAAAGACAACTCATGGAACTCACTAAATGTTATTATTTCTTGGGTCCCTTCTCAGATTCTCATTTGATTTATCGGCTACAGATTTCGTGTTGTTTTCCTTTCTTTTTTTTCTTTTTTAAACCCTTGCTGGACTTTATATAAGCTCAGCTATGCCATCCATTCTTGTCAGCCTGATTTTTACCCTTGGAAACTAGTTTTTAAAAATTGTATTTTTAAAAAATGCCCTGGTGGAGTAGCAATTAGGTCAGTCACTTCTTAAACACAGGCCACGTACCTCTGGGTTTGAGTCCCAGGTCTGGGGGGAAACAACCAGAGGGAATAATTAAATAAAAAAAATAAAATGTTTCTTCCTCTCTCTTCCTGCCTGCTTGCCTACTTGTCTTCATTCCTGCCTGTACTTTTCCTTAAAAAAATTATACTGAGGTAATGTGCACTCTTTTTGGGGTGCAAAGTTGATTGTTTTTTTCTTAACATTATGTTCTCTCTTGTTCTACTCCCATTATAGCCACACTCCATTTATAGTGAATAATCTTAAATTATTTAAAAATTTTACAGCAATCTGTGTGATTTTCATCATTAACAGTGGTATTTTATGCTAATGATGGTATTTTATGGAATATCCCAAAAACCTAGGTTCTATATTTCATGAGTCACTTTGTAAGTAGTTTTAGAGTCAAGAAGCCTAACAACACTGAATCTCCACTTTCCTTCCGAACAATAAGGAGTTTTAACAGTAAAGATGAAGGAAGGGAATACTTAGAAGCAGGAATGTAATTTGCTTGAGAAGTATAAAGAATTAAATGTCTTACCCCAATGAGATTTACAATTGGATTAGCAAATGAAAAGATAAAAAATAAAGAAGTTAAATAAATTGTTGAAAGAATTAAATGCAGATATGGGAAACTCAGAAGGATGATGCTTGACTAATTGCAAAATGCAGTAGGCCATCGTTCAGAGGAGCATGATAACAAAAGGATTAGTCTGGGAAGGCTTCCAAATAATAGTAAGACTTGACCTGTGTCTTGAATGATGTGAATCTTTGTCTAGGAGAAGAATGGAGAGATCTTAGCAGGCAGAAGGAAAGATCTGAGCATACAGTAAGTGTTGCTGGAGCTAGAGGATTCATGCAGGGTGGAAACTTATGAGCCACAGTGTGAAAGAACCAAGAAGACAGACTTAGGATTTAGGCTTTATCTTTCAGGCCAGGGGTCAGCAAACTTTCTGTAAAGGACTAGATAGTAAATATTTTAGACTTTGTGACCTTATGGTCTTTGTGACAACTCCTCAACCCTGCTATTGTTGTGAGAAAGCAGTATATACGGAGGCATGACAATGTTTCAATGGACTGCTGTTTTCTGATCTGTGTCATAGACAATGGGGAGCTTTATTCGTCTCTGTGCAGAATGACAAGGTGAAAGAAGTTTTCCAAAGATTGATCATTGAAGTGTTATAACATTGAAGAAATGAGCCAGGCAGACAGTTTACAAATTTGCTGTTTTTCTTTGGGGGGGAATTATTAAAAAAAATTCTTTTAAAGGAAAGGTGCAGGCAAGAAAGTAGTCAGGAAGGCAGGAAGAGAGAAGAGGAAGAAGCATTTTAACTTTATTTCCATTTAGCTCTTTACACTGGTTGTTTCCCTTGGGACCTGGGACTCCAACCCAGGGGTATGAGACTTGCCTCCTTCATAGGAGATTAACCGCTGCTCCGCCAGGGTGCACCTGCTGTGTGACTCTTCTGCTCTTCTTATATAGAATTTCAGGCTGTAGAAAGCTTTTGGGCTTATCTTTATATATTTTATTTTATTTTTTCCTGTTTTCTTATCGTCATGGTTATGCTATTGAGTATAACACGGTCCTATGTGATGTTCCGCTGTCACCTGACTCTCTCTCACCCTCTTTCTCTGTGAGTCTCTCCGTCTCTGCCTCTATAGCTCTGTTTTTGTCTCTCAGTCTCTCTCCTCTGTCTCTGTATGTATCCCCATATCTGTTTGTCTCTCTTTAGGGAAGATGTTTAATTTAAGGTTTAATTGAAAAGTGACTATTTACGTATCTCCACCCTTGTTAAGTTTAGAATCTGGACAGTACCTCCAAGAGTCTACTCAAGGGCATACATCTCTCCCCATTGACCTTGATCTTATTATAATTGATCTTTCGATATTCTTTTTAGTTTTAAATATAATATTTGATTACAAATATAGTTTTTCCACCTATGTTTGCTTTTATTAATGAGTTTGTCTTGCCTGTTTTTGAACTTTTGTATAAGAATGGATTCATTTGTGACTTACCATCTTTTGCTCAGCATTTCTGTGTGAAGGACATTTTAATTTGCTTAGCTATAGTTTTTTCGTATTTATTGTTGTATAGCATTCTGTTGTATGAATAGGCAAAAATTATTCATTTTACTGTCGATGGGCATTTTTATTGTTTCCAGGTTTTGGTTAAAACAAACAACACTGCTATCAACATTCTTGAACACATAACCTATGACTACTTTAGAGAATATTACAACTGTGAATAAAATTGCAGCTCAGATTACTAGATGATACCAAAATATTGTCCAAAGTGTTTTTGTCAATTAATAATTGCATCTAAAAGTGTGAACTGGGTATAAAAGACTTTATGTGAGTCCTATAATTCCTTCCCTCTTCTAGTTATCCTAAGCAGTATTGATCATAACTAGAATTCCTAATAAATATTTGACATATAAAACATTTACTAGTATGATTCTAGTTGAGAAAATTCTTGTCTAAGACTGTTTTAGTAGTGCATATTTACTCCCAGGCTTAATATAAAAAGTAAAACTGAAAGTTTTATTAAAATTAACTTTTAAGGTAGGCAGGGAGAGGAGAATGAAGGACTGGAAGGAGAAAGGAAGGAAGAAACATTTTTATTTATTTAGTCATTCATTTTTGGTTTTTCATTCCAGCCTTTGGATTTTTATGGCTCGCTTACCAGTGTCTTAGCCTCCTGAGCCACCAAGTTGCACCCCAATTTTATTATTATTTTTATTAAAGAGGAAGGCAGGCAGGAAGCAGGCAAGAAGGAATAGAGAGAAAAACATTTTATTTATTTAGTTGTTCATTTCAGTTGTTCCCTCTCCATCCTGGGCAGTGAACCCTGGTCCTTGGGCTGTGTGTAAGACTGCCAGGCACAGGCATCATATTTGAGCTATGAAGGCACACTGGAGACTGGAAGTTTTAGTTATATGGGAAACAAATGGGTATAGAATGGAAGTAATTAGCTCTGAAATCTTGTATAAGTTGGTTTTGAATGAAATTAAGTGAAAATTCATTTATATATTTAGCTTTACATTTGGGTGACAGAATGACTTCTTATTAATTTATTTAAACATTTATGTATAAAATTATTTTTGAAATAGTGAGGAAAAAATCTAAAATATAAAACATCTAAATTTTTCAGAGATGAGAGGTAAAGTAACTGGAGAAGTCTGCGGAGTTATCTGTCTTCACTCAAATATCCGAAATATGTAAGAATCAGATTAGTTATCCTTGATAATTATTTTCCCTGAGGATTGTTATCTTTGGAAGCTTGGTGTCATCAGCTAATTAACAGTATAGGACATAAACCCTTGGAGATTCCTGCCAGGTAAACAGGGTTGCTCCTTTTTGTTTTAGAAGTCACTAAATCATTCCCAGACATTTCATCTTTTGTAGTACACTCATTTCATATTTGTATATGAAAAATAATTGAAATTCTTGGCTCTAATAATATATGCCCTTCATAAATAAGAGTAATACCCTCATATGCAAAATATTAAACTATTTGTCCATTCTTTATTTTAGATTCCTCATTCTTTGTGAAATTACCCATTATTTGTTCTCTATGCTTAAAATTGATAACAGTCTCTATAATTTAAAAATGTTCATTTTCTCCCTTATACAACTATTTCTAAAATGCTTATAAAATATTCAAAATTCTAAGGGGAAAGTTTCAGGAAGGAATTTCCATTTCGTGACTATTATGTCATTGCACCTTTTTAAAATTTTATTTCTAATGTGAAAAGATTAGAAAAAATACCAATTTGGAGCTAAAAAAAGTAGGAAAGTGACTTAAATTAATGGTGAATTAGGAAAATGGCAGTTTTTATGGAATTGAATTGATGTGAGGTGTAATGTACATTAGGTGCCATCCATCCTTGCATGTGCTGATGAACAGATGCTTCTGCTTGAATGCTGGTGGTGCCCCCATCTTTACCCAACTTGTTATGAGTTGGGTACTCTGTTCACAGCCATTCCCCTCAGAGAACTGTCTTCAGCTGAAAGAGAGCCACATTGCCAGATCTCTAACCTAGTGGGGACAGTTCCCAACCAAGGAAAATTCATGGTTTCTATAAAAAAATGACTTTGACTCAAAGTGGGATGAAATCTGCTGCAATTCATGCCCCACTGCTCTAGGTGTCCAACACAGTAGTAACCAGTCACATGCAGCTTTTACATTGAATTTAATTAAAATTTAAAAATAAGTACCTTAGTTTCCACATTTCAAATGCGTAGGGAGAAACATGTGGATAGTGGCTACCACATGAGACAGAGGACACAGATATTTCTCCATTCCAGAGAGGTCCATTGTACAGTTCTTACGAGACCGTGCTCCTGGAATATTTCACTTGAGATCATCCTTACTTAGCAACTTTGTATGCTGTATTTTGTTTCCCTCACTCTCTTTATCCTGAGAATAGAAATCTGAGTTAAAAGCAAAAACAAAAACAAAATTGAAAAACCATGCAATGGGATTTCTACATCAACCTCCCTTGCACAGAAACCAACTATTGTCCATTTCCATACAGTGATAGATCTACTTCCTTTTCATCTTGCAATCCTCAATTGTCATCTGAGGCCAGTTCTAACAAATCTGAATTCAGCTGAAACCTATGAGACAGAAGTATTATTAAAACAATAGCGATTCAGTCATAGCTCTGAGACTACATAAATTTTGCCTGCAATTTTCAAGATTCATTCAAGAACCAGACATGGGAGAGTTTGGTAACTCTATCAGTGAATGTTGTATAATTTGAAATAGCTTAAATACAGACAATAGTTGGAGATTTTTGTCTAAAAATATGTTGTTTTCATGGGAGAACCTAGTTTTTTAAATGTGTATTTCCCACAACATTTAGAATTTTGTAAAGTGTTGATAATATACAATTATTATAATTGTAAATTACTATCTCTACCACCTCAGGTAGGTCAGTAATAAGAATTTACCTTCCTCCATTTGATGTTTGCTGTCTTTATAATTGTAAAATTGTGCTTTTGTGAGATGTCACTTCCCATTATATTCTTTCTTGATAAGTGCTATACAGAATGCCATCATTTTATTTTTTCTGTTTTTATTTTACAAATTATTTGTTTTTATAATTATTTAGTTTTGTACCTAAAGTAATAACTTATGTGTCATTTCATAACAGGGTTTCCTCTATCATGTCATACTGTGCCGTTTTCAAGGATACTATTCTTTGATCCTGCACCCAGGATGAATGTTTCTATTATTTTCAATCATTTTTATTTATGCAGTCTAATATAATCTCTCTTTCTTAGTGCATTCAGTTAGATAAGTGACGTTTATCTGAACATCGATGGTAATTTCCAATCAGTTTATAGTTTATATTCTTTAACTGTGGTAGGAAGGAAGGAAAGTAAAACTTCTCTTTTAACTTTAGTCAAAAAGTATTTCTTCCCTTGGAAAATTGCCTTCTGTGTTGATGAAACCAGCTTTAAGAGGGAAAATTGCTGAGCAGGAAGCAAAAAAGAACAAAATTAGCCTGATCAGCATATGCTTGACATTTTATTTTTTAACCTAAAATCATATATTTTGTTATACTTTCCAAGAGATATTTAATCTTTTGAATTTGTTTTTTCACATGTATTTGGGAGATGGTAATACATTTTCAAATTTTTAAGAGATTAGTTGAAATAATTCCTGTATGTGTTTTAGAACATATCAAACACAATTATATCAGCTAGTGTTATTATTAAGTGTAATTAGTATATTAGTTCAGTCTTCAACTTTTGAGATACTTTTTTTTTAAAGAATGGTGCAGGGAGGAAGGAAGGTGAGCAGGCAAGCAAGCAGGAAGAAGAACAAGGAATAAACATATTTATTTTTATTTAGTTATCCATCTTGATCCATCTTGATTATCCCTGCTCCTCCCCCAACCCCATGAGAACCTGGGTTCTTGAGATTTATGTGGATAGTGCTTGGCTAGAGGATGGTGAACCCAACTGTTACTCCATCAGTGTATACATGGATACTTTAATTTTTCAACTTTAGCTGTGATTAAGTTTAGCAAGTGAATATTGTTGTTTTTGTCCAATATTTGAAATATACTCTTCTTTATATTTTTTTGGGATTGAGTATAAATGAGTTTAGCTTAATGTCATATATGACATTAAATTTGATAGGTTTGTTTTTAAAGGGAAAGTAAAGGCAGGAATGAAAGGAAGTAGGTGGACAGGAAGGAAGAGAGAGGGGACAGTAGTATCTTTATTTTATTTTTGTTTAGTTGTTCACACTGGTTGCTTTCCCTGGGCCTGGGGTATGTGGCCTGCGCTCCTTCAAAGGCAATTGACCTAACTGCTGCTCCCCACCAGAGCGTGTAACAGGCTTTTATTTTTAAAGCATTTTATATTTTACTTGCTACCAGTATATGGAATAAGGGAGATTTTTATATTAATTTAGAGCACTAATTTTCAATGGCCTCTCTGCCACTATCTCCCTTCTTTAAATTTAAAAATCTTTTAAATTGTAGTAACTTATTCTACACATTAAAATAAACTCATATGTTTAATAAACTCATATTAAAATAAACTCATTCCTCATATATATAACAACACACTGCCCTCTACCATATTATCAAGTGTTCTTCACCACTGTCTGTCACTATCTCTTGACTTTGACTTTTCCTTTATTCTGGTTTTATAAACATTTTAGCTAATTTTAGATAAAATTCATTCATACATCAATGTTTCTATACACAAAATTGGCTTAGATATTAAGATCTAAGAATTAAACTTTGTTGTATGCCTACCATTTGATTGTGATTGAAAAGCATTATTCATTTTCTGAGGTCCTTTAGTGCGTGATAGTGCTATTACTAAATAGCTGGATGTAAATGGAAATTGAAGTCAACTAATCTTAGAGGTAGCAATATGTTTAGTCTAGTGTAACTAACTCTTAAAGATAGCATAAACTTAATAATGTAGATGTTTAACTAAGCAATCGTTTCTTGCCCTTTAAGCATAAAAGCCAATATGATGACTTGGGGTTTTGAGAAAAGAAAAGGTTTCATTGTTGAGAGACAAGGAGAAAGGAGAGTTAAAGTCTGAGATCTGCCTGTCTTGTTAGGAACCAGGGTGATATTTAAAGGGGTAGGGGCTAGAGTAGAACAAGGAAATTTCTGTCTGGACAATTTGATTAGTCTGTCCACTTAATAGTCTAAGAGGCTTCAGAACCACTATTTGCTTCTGAAAGGCTCCATGAATTTTCTCCTTAGCATTTTGGTTCCTAGTCAGTGATTTTTGTTTTAGAGGGTTGATGGTTATTACAGGGTTCTCTATCGTGGTGTACACCCCGGTCAGGAAACTTGCAATTACTGTGTCTGCAAAAAGACAACACATTCTATTTAAAAATAATATTCATATCATGTAGGCAAAATAAGGTTTTTTAAGAAAACACAAAATAAGCTTAAAACAGTTTGATTATATTTACTATATTCGAGACTAAATAGTCTATAATCAAACTTAGCTAATGATTGTATATTTTGGTGTTAACCCAATTCCAGATGATTGTCTGATTAGAGCTGGTTCTGCTAACAGAGTTAATGATTTATAGTTTTGAACTGCTTTCATGATGTTATTTGATTTGAGCAATACCCAAATATCATTTTCTTTATGCCTTTCTTTATATTATCTTTGGTTTTACGCAATTGCTCTTTGACGTGTCATTGTTTTAATAATGTACTTGTCTTTATCTCTGTGTATTTATCTGTTTAGTAAGTTTCTTACTGGGAGTGATGAAAAATGGACTTTTTACATAGATTACACAAATGAGTAACATTTGCAAATATTTATTCTGATTTAAATGTGGTAATAAATAATCCTACCTCATTCAGGAATTCCACACATTCTAATTGTTGGTAATATGTGAGAAATGGTAAGTTTTGTTCATTCATTTTGGAGTTTTGATTCCAATGGACTGTGTACAGGCAATGAGTTTTTGGAGTTCTTTTTGAAGTAGAATAGTAAGTCCAGATCTTTGTAGGACAAAAGTTAAGCAATGTAGTTGAATGATGGTATTTTCAGGTTGTATCTGATTGAACATATAATGTTTTACTATCATGCAAAAAGACTAGCCTAACATTCATAAGTGAAATATTAGGAGGAATAGAGAGGCAAAACTGCCAAAATTGTATCTATTAGTGATATTTTAAGTGTAATTCAATCCTTTAAGTATATTTAAGGTTATTGCTATACATTGATTTTTATCTGAGTGTATATTGGTGACTTTTAAACTATATTTTATTTAATGTGAGTTATATACAAATCTAGAATGTAAAATGATGACGTACTCATTAAAAACCCCCTCTATCTACATCCCTTTTTCATTCTTTCTCATCATGCTCCTGGGTTTCTCTCATTCTCATTTATTTAAAATATACATATATTCTAACATGATTTTGTTAAGTTAATTCTCAAGTGACCATTCATACTTATGATTGATGCAAACATAATGTCCACTATTTGATTGTTTTCATATTCAATGGAAGTGATGTAATTTTTATGATAATGTGAAACTAAGTTCATAGAAGAGCTGTCAGTTTTTGGTTTTGTTTTTTTAAAAGAAGAATGAGGAGGAAGAATTTTAAGTAAGGAAGGCAAGGAAAGAAGGAAGAGCATCTTTATTTATTTAGTTGTTAATTTTTGGTTTTCCACCCTAGACCTGAATCACTCACTTGTATCTTCAGGCTTCACATAGTCCACACGCCAGTGGCTCAGCTGCTGAGCCACAAATGTGTACCCTATGCTCTTAGCTAAATGAATGCATTGTTTGTTCCAATAGTTGCCTATACATTTCCATGCTCATACCTGTTAGAAATATATGGTCCTACACTTTTACTCTGTTGTTGAAATTACCTTTTAAATGTTTTGTCTTCACAGGAACATTGCGCACAGAGAATGGAAAAGACAAATGCAAGTTCTTTCATTGGGTTCATCCTGATGGGTTTCTCTCACAGACCTCAACTGGAGCTAGTCCTCTTTGTGGTTCTTTTGACCTTCTGTATCTTTACTTTGCCAGGAAACACAATTGTCGTTGCATTGTCCCACCTGGACCCAACTTCACATGCCTATGTGCTTTTCCCTCTCCAACCTGAGCTTTCTAGACCTGTGTTTCACTACCATCCCTGTTCCCCAATTCCTGGTTAATCTCAGTGGAACAGACAAATTTATCTCCTTTGATGGCTGTCTTGCTCAGCTGTACATCTTCCTGGGGCTGTGATGCACAGAATGCATTCTCTTAGCAGCCATGGCTTTTGACCACTACGCAACTGTCTGTAGGCCTCTCCACTACCCTGTGATCATGTGCCCCGTCTGTTTCCTGATGTCTTCTATTTCATGGTTTTATGGTTTCTCCAACTCATTACTGCAGACTGTGCTCATTTTTCTTTTACCATTTTGTGGGAAAAATAAATTAGAACACTTCTTTTGTGAGGTCCCTCCAATGCTCAAACTTACCTGTGATGATATCACTCTAATTGAGTCTGAGCTATTCTTTGTCAGTGTCATCAATCTTGTTTCCTGTTGGCATTTATCATATTCTCCTATGGTTGGATTTCTAGGCCATATTTAGAATAAAGTCAGAAGCTGGGCAGGGAAAAGCATTTGGGGCATGTAGTTACACCTCCTAGTGATCACTCTGTTCTATGGCACAGCCATCGATTCTTATCTCCAGCTCAGCAATAACTACTCTCAGGACCAGGGCAAGTTCATAGCTCTCTTTTACACCATTGCCACTCCCATGATGAACCCCCTCATATGTACACTGTGGAACAAGGATGTGAAGGGAGCAATGAAGAAGGTGCTTTGGAAGATCTATGACTCTAGATGATGGGGTGAGAAAAACTCTTGAAGGACTTTGAATGCCAGAGCCCTTAAGATGCATGTGTCCTTGATGTGCCACCAGAATTTCTGTTGACAATTCTAGGGAATAATTCACCTCATTTTCTTATGAATGTGAAAGTTCAAAAATGTAAATTTATGGCCTCATTCCAGCCTCCAGAGAACTCACTGAGTGTTCCTACAACATCTGCCATGTATTTATACTTTTTAAAGCTCAGTCGATTTTTCTTATTTGCAAACCATTTGGTAATATTATTTTATTTTAAATTTCAAAAACACATTTAAATACATATCATAAAGACATATCACAATTTGAATATAAACCATTGAAGCACTTTAAGAAATACTAACATTTTCTTTCATTTGCTAGAGTGTGATGTCATTCGTAATTTGATTGTTAGCTCTCTTAGAAAGTCTGTATAGGATCACCGTATCAGAGCTTTTTTAGGTGGAGACTGGAAAAATCAAACTTTAAACTCAAAGAAGAATTTGCTAATATCAGTGTGGCTATTCAGAAATTAGTCCCAACTGTGACTTCTCCAGCATGACAGCAATTCCATGTACATTAATTTCACAGCAAGTGGTGCACAGTGCTCCCTGGGCGAAGGTTGTGATGCAGCGCTGTCAGTGACTAGGCAGCCATGACACAGGAAGTGCTTTCATGTAATTTTGTCCATAGTCAGAGGAACACCAGTGGAGGTAAGGAAAATGGTTACATCAAGTCTATGATTCACCTTCTCCTTCTTTAAAAATACGAAAAATGTCATCATATTTAAATAATATATGACCGAAGTCTTCCTTTATTGTCTATAGTTTTCAGCTACAGTAAGCTGTAAAACCTCAAAGGTTCAAACATGAATAGATTATTCTCCATACCATTTTATAATTTCTGTGATTCAGAGATGAATTCATTAGGGTCCTTTGCCTCATGTCTGTCATGGATCCCATATATTTTAATTCAGTGAGATGATAAAAGATTCGGGATGTCTCCTAATTTCGGGAAGCCCCACAGTCTATGGAAGTTTACTCAGATCAAACAGGAAGAAATCTAAGAAGAAATAGTGTATTAATTAAAAAAAATTCTATATACCAAAACTTAATGAATCACCACTTCTTTATGAAAAAATTATTATAACATTCTGGATCATTTGATATAAATAGAGGTATCCCAGAAAAACTGAATCTGACCTCTAAACATAGAGCCTCACTGAAGCTTAGTTTGTAGTATAAATACGTTTCAGGGTATGGAACCTCGTTTTTGTTTTTGTTTTCATCATCTCATGTCATTCTTATTTTTCAAAATTCTTATTTACATGCTTTCTTAAAATTTACATACATTCCAAAACAAGTAAAATTGAACAATATGGTAGATATATGGATATTCATTACATTATCATTATACATATATTTTTATATTTATTGTACACTATATATAGTTGTTTTATTATTTCACATCATATATCCTTTTTAGGATACTGACTTCCCACCTCAGTCTGTGTGCATTTCATACTATACCCACCACCCGAGTTCTAGTTTCTTTTACCACTACTTGTTTTTTTGTTTTGATTTTTGTTTTAAGGCCAAGAAAATAACATAATTTATTACATTAAACACTTATTTCAAAAGAAATTTATATTTTGGATATTTCCAAAACAATTAAACTTTAAAATGAAGATAATAGAATATATAACAATTCATAATGTAAGCTTGAGTCACAATTCCTTAATTTAGAAAAATTAAAAATTGGAATTTTCAAGAAGAATAAGGTAACCAAAAAGAAAAATTCAGTATGATGAAAATATAATTCAAATATTTTAGATAATGCTGTCTTTCCAAACAAAACAATATCAATAATAATACAACAAAACAGAATAATTATTAAGTACACAGGATTTGGGCATAAAAGATAAATTTGAACCTTGGCTCTGACATTTGTGTGCTATATAATCTTAGGCAGATTTCTTAGCTTCATTTTTCTCATATATAAAATGGGGATAATCTACATTGTAGACTTATCTTAATATATGTCAAGTTTTGAATAGGCTCCACAGACCAATCATGAGTAAAGAAGTTCAAGAGGTAGTCAAAGGTCCCTAAAAACGAAAGCCCAGAAACAGATGGCTTTTCCAATAAGTTTCACCAAATCTTGAGAGAAGAATCAATACCCATTTGACTCAAACTCTTTCAAAATGTTGAAGAACAGGCAGCACTCTCAGTCTCCATAAGGCCAACATCACACTGATACCAAAAGCCAACAAAGATGTCACCAAGGAAGAAAATCACAGACCAACATTTCTAATGAACACAGATGAATAGGTCTAATAGACCTGTTTTTCAGTGGGGTATCTTTACACTTAATATAGCGTCTTTTAGTATTTTTTGTAGATCTGTTTTTGTGGTGATAAATTCCTTTAACTTTTTCTTATTGGAAAAGCTTATTATCATTCCTTCAGTTCTGAATGATAATCTTGCAGGGTATAGTATCCTAGGTGGAAAATCCTTTTCTTTCAGCCTTTTCAATATATCATGCCATTCCCTCCTGGCCTGTAAAGTTCCAGCAGAGAAATCTGCTGACAATCTTATGGGGACTTATTTTTCTCTGGGTGCTTTTAAGATTCCTTCTTTAGCTTATATTTTTGACATTTTGATGACAATGTATCTAGATTTAGGTCTGCTTGGGTTTCTTTTATTAGGTACTCTTTGAGTTTCATGGGTCTGGAGGCTTGCTTCATTCTTTAGGTTGGGGAAGTTTTCAACTATTATTTCTTCAAATACAGTTTCTGCTCCCTTTTCTCTCTCTTCTTCTGGGACCCCTCTAATGTGAATGTTGTTTCTTTTGATGTTATCCCATATGTCTCAAATGCTGTCTTCATTTCTTTGCGTTCTTTTATATCTTCGCTGGTTTGTTTGAGTGCATTCCTCTGCCCTACTCTAGCTCACTGATTCTGTTAGAGGCTTCATCCATCCTATTCTTGAGTCCCTCTATTGAATTTTTTAGGTCAACTATTGAGTTCTTTATTTCTTTGGCATCTATTTGGACCTGCTTCATTTCTTCTCTCTCTTTTTTTTGTTGTTCTCTTTTTCTTCCTCTATTGTTTTCTTGATTTCCATGACTTATGTTTATCACTGTTGCCCTAAATTCATCCTCAGAGTTCGCAGACATCTGTAGTATTCATATTTTCCCCTGGGTTTTAGATTGTATCCATCATTTCACACATTTTTCCCCGTGTCTTTGCTCTGTCTAGCATTCTGTTTATGTTTCTGTGAATTAGGGTTTCCTGCAGTGTTGGCCTTGTGTAGGATATTGACTTACGCTGAGTAAGCCTGGATCTTGGTTTGGACACTGGGATTTCTTGAACTTTGTGGCATTACTATTGGTTGAATTTGTTGAAGTTCTTATGTGGGCCCTCTGCTGCTGCCCAAAAGTTCAGTCTACTGAGTTGGAGTTTGTGTGGGGAATGCAGGGCCTTCCACCAGTATTCCAGCTCCCAACCGCAGATACTGCCTTACTGTTGGCCGAAAATCAGCACTTAGGCTGAAGTTTCACCTACAACCACAAGGTGGAGCTAGTGGGTAGTGTTGATGAATTCTTCCTCTGGGAGAAGCTCTTCTTCCTTGAAGCCTGAGGGCAGGATTTTCGGTGGGCAGGTCCTGTGGCTCCAGGTCAACATGGTGGGAGTGAGTGTGGGTGGGCGATTCCCCTAGCTTCCTTCCTTCCAGTTATGGCAGCGCTCAGCATAATATTCTCGCCGTGCGTGCCTCCTGTTCAAACTCCTGAAGCACTGGTGCGTCTTCTGCAGTGGGTCTAGACCCTCTCTCCCAGCTCTGTGGCCTTGTCCTGCTGGGTAGGCTCCCTGCTGCTTTTGTGATTCCAGGGAGGACCAGTCCTTTCCAAAGTTCTGCCCACTTCACCATGTCTGGAATACTGAGTCTGGGTCTGTTGTGTAGCTCTGAACCTGGACGTTTTGCGTGCCCTTTGCTGTTGGGTTTGCTGCTGTCTCTACTGTCTCTCTGCTTGCTTTTCCTCAGTGTTTGTTTCTGGAAAATAGGTGAATTCGTACTTCCTCTGTGGGGAGGACATGAGTCTCACTCCTACCAGGTTGCCATCTGGACCTGTTTTTTTTTGACCCTGGAACCTGTTTTTTTTTTCCCTATGTGTTTATTTGTGTGTTTGTGTGTGTATATATGTACATATATACAAATAAGTAAAATGCCACAGTGTATTTTTCTGTGGGGCTTAGAACTTCAATAACAGACATCATCAGAAAAATTTTTATGACTTTTGGGAGTTTTTCTATGTAAGTTTTGCAATGCATGTAGATACATTATGTCTTTAAGTAGAAATATATGCAAAACATTGTCATAAATTTCCCTATCCTGACAGCTAACAAACATTTTCCTGGGGCTACAATGCCCTCAATTGGTTATACTCATGACAGTGATCTTGTAATTGAGACGCATTTAGCAAATTGGAAATGACATATATTCATAGACAAGATTCTATCCATATACCTAATAGCATGACAGTATTTATACTTGAATGTAACACAGAAAGTCCTGTGTTTTGACACCAGAAATGCCTAATGTATACTAATAAAAACAATTTTGGAATACTGTTTACCACATGTGGTGACAATTTTCCCACTCTTCATTATTATTCAACAATACCCTGATAGTTGTACGTGAATAATAGAAGAATGTATGTTTCTTTTTGCTCATAAACTTAGAAGTTACAGACATAAATAATGCAGTTCCTCATTTCTGGAAAAAAAATATGTGAATGACACATCTTAGTTTATTTCAGCAGTCACTTTGTAAAAGAAAAACAACTTCCCTGGAGTTGGTAGGGAAAGTAGTATTTGTAATATTGTAGTTTTTGTGGTATTGTTTGAAATCAGGAAATTTGATGCCTCTAGTTTTGTTCTTGTTATGATTACTTTGACTATTTGAGGTCTGTTGAGTTTCCATATACATTTTAGGACTGCCACTTTGATAGGGATTGTATTTGTGTAGCATGGACATTTTAATAATATTAATTCTCTGATTCATGAGCACCAGATAGCTTTACATTTGTTTGTGTCTTCTTCAGTTTATTCCATCAAGGTTTTGCAGCTTTCAAGAGTTTCATTTCTTTTTAAAATTTATTTCTAAGTATTTTATGGTTTTTGATGCTATTGTAACTGGGATAGCTTTTCTTATGTTTTCCTATTAGTGTTTAGAAATACAATTGATTTCTCTATGTTGATTTTGTGTCTTGCAACTTTACTGAATTGTTATTTCCAACAATTTTTGGTAGTCTTTAGGATATATAATATCATCTTCTAATAATAAGTGTACTTCTTCCTTTTCAATTTGCATTCTTTTTATTTATTTTTCTTGCCTAATTGCTCTAACTAGTACTTCCAGTGTATGTTGAATAAGAATGGTGAGAGTGAGCATCCTTATCTTATTCCTGATCTTAGAAGAAAAGCTTTCAGTAGTTCACCCTTGAGTATGAAGATAGCTTTATGTTTGTCATACATATGAACTTTACTATGTTGAAGTATGTTTCTTCTCTACACAAATTATTGAAGTTTTTAATCCTGAAAAGGACATTGTATTTTGTCAAGTGCTTTTTCTACATCTATGAGATGATCATATGACTTTTATGTTTCATTTTATTAATATGGCTTGCCACATGTATTAATTGACATATGATGAATCATCTTGCATTTGGAATAAACCCCACTAGGTAATGAAATATAATTCTTTTAATGTGCTTTTGAATTTGAATTCCTAATTATTTTTTGTTGATTTTTGCTTCTATAATCATTAGGAATTTTGTCTATAGTATAGTATATCTTTTGTAGTACTGGCTTTGGTGTTGGTAATTTTAGCCTCATAAAATGAGTTTAAAAGTGTTCTCTTCAACTTTTGGAAAAGTTTGAGAACATCATTAATTATTTTTTAAGTGTTTGGTAGAATTTGCCAGTTAAATCATCTGGTTCTGGCTTTTTTTTTTTGTTGGGAGATTTTTAAATTATCGATTCAATCCCCTTTCTACTAATCAGTCTGTTCAGCTTTTCTATTTCTCCTGATTGTCTTGGGATATTATGTTTCTAGTAATTTACTCATTTCTTCTAGGTTCTATGATTTGTTGACATATAATTTTCTTCCTAATCTTATGACCCTATGTATTTCTGAAATAGCAATTGTAATGTATTCTTTTTATTTCTGATTTCTCTTCTCTTTTTTCTTAGCACGTTTAGCTAAAATTTTGTTTATCTTTAAAATTGTGCTTTTCATTTGTTTGATTTTTTCCTTTTTTTCTGTTCTCTATTTCTATTCCACCTTTTTTGCTAACTCTGGGCTGAGTTTTTTCTTATCTAGGTCTTTGATAAGTGAAATTGTTTATTCGAATTCTTGCAATATTCATAATGTATTAATTTATCACTATAAACTTCCCTCTTAGAAATTATTTAGCAGCATTCCATAGGTTTTGATATTTTAATTTGTTTCTAGATATCTTAACATTTTCCATTTGATTTTTTCTTTGACCCATTGGTAATTCAGGAGCATATTATTAAATGCCATATCTTTGTAAATAAATCTTGTTGATTTCTATTTTCATATCTTGTGATTAGAAAAGATACTTGATATGATTTCCATATTTTAATTGATTAATATTTGTTTTGTGTCCTGTCATACAGTCTGCCCTGAGAATATTTTTTGTGCACTTAAGAATAATGTGTATTCTGCTTCTTTGGTGGAATATTATATAATGTTTGTTAGGATAATTTGGTATAATGGCTTAAGATCATCATCTCCTTGCTTGTCTTCTGTTAGGAGGATCTATCCATTGCTGAAAGTGTGGTATCAGAGTTTTCTACTATTATTGTACTATTGTCCATTACTCCATTCACATCTATTAATTTGTTTAATGGATTTAGGTGTGCTAATATTGGTTGCACGTATATTTACAGTTATTATATCTTGACCCCTTTATCATTATGTAATGACTGTTTTATATCCTGTTTTTGTCCTAAAATAACTTTATCTGACACATATATATGTGTATCTATATCGATCTATTTCACCACTTTTACTGGGTTTCCACTTGCATGGAATATCTTTATCTACCTCTTTTACTTTCAGTCTTTGTGCCCTTACATCTTAAGTGAATCTTTAGTAGGTAGCATATTGTTATTTAAAACATCCATTCAGTTTCTCTATGACTTTTGATTGGTGAATTCAATTCATTTACATTTATAGTTATTGTTGATATGTGACTTACCAATGGCAACTTAATTAAATTGTTTTCTGATTGTTTTGTATTCCCATTGCTCCCTTTGTAATTCTATGGTGATAGCCTCTTTTTTCCCCTTGCCATTATCTTAGAATATCTCTTCTAGGTTTCTGCTTTGTGGTTACCATGAATCTTACATGAGATATCTCATAGATGAAACAGTCCATTTTAAGATGATAGCAACCAAACTTCAACTGCCTACAAAACTTTCACCATTTTACCACTCCTTTGCTTTATATATTTGATCACAGTACTGGCTTCTTTTTATCTTGTGTTTTTATCAACACAGTATAATTATTTTGGTATAATTATTAAATATGCTATTTAATTATTTATAATATTATTTTTCTTTGACTACTGTAGTTGCATGCTTAACACATTATCCTATTTCAGATTTAAGTTTTCTAAGTCTGACTGTACATTTACTGTTAGCAGTGTGATGTATATTTTCATATTGCTTATTAATGTCTTTTCCTGTTAGATTGAAGTTCTTCTTTTACCATTTCTTTTTTTAAAGAGAGGCTGCAGCAGACATGAAGGTGAATAGGCAGACAGGAAGTGAAAGGAGGACAAAATATTTATTTGTCTTTCTTTATTTTTGTTTATCTTTCCTGGCATTTTCTTTTCTTTCCACACTTTGATAATATAAATCCATTTTCTTCTGGCCAGTAGGGCTTCTATTGCGATATCTACTGATAGCTTAATAGTGGTTCTTTTATAGCTTATAACCTCCCCCCACCCCACTCCGCTGCTATTAGAATCTTTATTTTTGATGTCTGACAACTTCATTATGATGTGTGTGGGATATAGGCATTTTTATGTTGAGATGATAGGGTGATCTCTTAGATTTGTGAACTTGGTTATCAAATTCCATCTCCAAGTTTGGGAAGTTCTCCATTATTGTATCTTTAAATACATTTCCTGCTTCCCCTTCCCTCTCTTCTGGAATTGCCACTATCCTAATATTTGAATTGGAATATTTGAATGCTGTCAATAATATAACCATTCTTCACTTTCTTTCTTTCTTTCTTTTCTGGTCTCTAACTGTGCTCTTTCAAAATTCCTATCCTCTAATTTATTCTGTCTTGCTTTTATTCTATGCTACTACAAGTGATTTGTTTTGTGATTTTTCATTTCATTCAGTGAGTTCTTCAGCTTCAGAATTTGTGTTTGGTTTCTTTTAAAATGAGTTGTGTCTTTAATAAAAATCTCATTTTGATCCTGTATTTGTTTTCAAGATTTCATTGAGTTGTATTCTGAGTTTTCTTGCAGATTGTTGAGTTTCTTCAATAAGCAATTTTGAATTCTTAATCACAAAATTTCATGCCTTTGAGTTTGGTTATTATAGAAATTTTATTTCCTTTTGGTGATGACATACTTTCTTGATTTTTCATGTTTCTTATAGTTTTACAAAGCTGCTCTTGCATTTGAAGTAGAAGATAACCTCTTTAATCCTTTGATAGTTGCTTTTATTTTAGTCATCTTCATTTTATTTTTATTAGTTGTTCGCACTGGTTGCCCCCCACCCACTGAACTCGAACCCAGGGGTATGTGGTTGGCTTCTTTGGAGGCAGTTGACCCAACTGCTGTTCTACCAGGGTGTGCCGCTAGTTGTTTTTAAATGGGATATTCTGTTCAATGATATTGTTATTTTCTGGTATTTTCTATGTCCTTTGTATGAATATGTCTGCTCCACTCTTTTACCCAGTCTGGTGGCAGAGTCTTAAGCTTGTTTCTCTGATTTCTTAAGACTCACAAGGTTGGCAACTGGAAACCTCTTGTTTCCAAAAGGTGGTACTATGACTCACATTTGTTCTTTTCCTTTGCCCATAGACCGTGGTCTGTTTTATGCGCATGCCCTTGTCTACTGGAGCACCCTCTTGCTGCCGTACTTGGGAGTACACACAAGATGACAGCAGCAGAGTGAGAGGGAGGGTTCTGTTTAGCTCTCAGAACATTGGGGAGTTGCCCTCAGACCTACTAGTACAGTGGTGGTACTGCCAAAAGCTTATGGGTAGACTTCTTGCTGAGTTCAATCAGCAGAAACGTCCTTTTAATGCTCTTTGAAATTCATCTCAGTCTCTTTCCCTCTCTCATCCTTTTCCCTAGTCACGAGGGTTCCATGTATTCTAGGCATTGCTGAAGAGAAACAGTTTTCTCTCACTGCCTCTTACGAACTGAGACAGTTGGACTCTCACTCACTATTCTCCTTTTCCCTTAAGGAGAGTTGGCCACTGCCAGAATGACCAGCTAGTACAGTATTTCCTTGGTTGGTGGGGTGATGAAACTGGGAAATTTCCTCTGTGACTTCCACTGTATGCAAATAAGTATTTTCCCCCTACTCCACAAATGTGGTGAAATTTTCCCTTGGGAAGTCTGGGCTTTTGTATTTAAAATTTTAACTGTCTTTTCAAGTATTCGCATTGGGAATATTGTCCTGTGATATTTAGTACATCATACCAAAGTGGATATCACAAAAGTTTGCCTTAAATGAGATAATGAATTGAGTTTATTGACTGGAAGTAACTTTTATTTTCTGAAAAGGAAAAGGCAAACACCCAGATGAATCTGGAATATTGTTCATTTGTGTTCTAAAAATGACAAGGTTATTAATAAAGCCAGGTGTGTTGTTTTGAAAGAAAAGTCCAAAGGATTGCTATTAAAATAATCCCATTTTCTCTATTACACTCAGGTTATAAGAAATAAGAATTATTCAATACAGGAATAAGACCATTTTGGAATCAAACAATTCACTAGTCAATTCACTTAAAGAAAAGAAATCCTGTCTCCCCTAACATTTCATTACAGAAATTATACGTGAACGAACCTTCACACTTACAATTGTCAAATGAGAAATGGTTAAAAAGAAAATATTTAAACACTAGTTTTGAGTTTACCAGATAAATTAGTTGATTCTACTTTCTGTTTAAGAGAATAAATCTTCACTAACTTCAGTTTTACCAGTATACCATGAAATATGTAAATATCTTAAAATCTCTGGCAAATAAAAGTGTTTTAGGTTTTTTAAGATCTTTGTAGACTACATACATACAAATAAATATAGATACACATACACAATACTAAACATCTTTTTCAATTACAAATAATTAATTTACAACAATATAATACTCTATAGTAAAATTTTCCTTAGAAAATGATCACTATAAGTTTCCCTCAAGACTTGACTAGTAGTAATGAAGAGATGAGATTCACTATAAAAATTATATTTGCTTAAGGCATTCAAAGGGAAGTTAGGTAAGTTTCATCCTAGCTGACTAAATGCTACTAATATCAAAAACACTTTAGAATTTATTAGTTCAGTTCAGTGTGAGGAAGTAACTTATATTATTTAGAATATAAGCCCAAGCTTTGTGTGAAAAAAACAAAAGTACCTAATAAGATTATTTAGTATCATAGTCTTTAAAAATTAATTTCTAGCTTAAGACATTTTAGTAGTAGTATATTGAAATTATATTATTTTGATTTTCAGCATTTATATACCTGAGTAAATTTTCATAAATTGTATACCTTAGTCAACATCCAGATGAAGAATCTCAGAACTTGTCCCTCTTCCCCTTCTAATCACTTCATAGAGAAACCTCTATTCTGACTTTTAATATCACAGATTCATTTTACCTGGTTTTGAATTTTATATAAAAAGAATATAAATCATACAATGTGTGTATATAAATGTGTGTATATATGTATATAAATCATATAGTCTGAATTGTTTTGTATGTAGCTTCATTCACTCAACATATCGTTTGTGAGAAACCATCATGTTGTATGAAGTTATTTATTCTCACTGTTGTTTAGTATTCCAATGCAAGTGATGCCACAGTTTGTTTTAGCTTATGGTATTTAATTTAAATTCTCCCCACTAGATGCTTTTGCTTTGTGGACACAGGGGTCTCTGTTTTGATCACGGATGTATCTTAAGTACTTAGAACAGCAACTTGTTTATAGCAGGTACTTTTAAAGGATTTTTGAATTAAGTCAAAAATAGTTTTAGTCACTCAGAAGTTTTCCATAGCACAAATACTTGGGCCTGAAAGCCTTGCATTAACTCCCTCTCAAGTCATTGTTTCACCTCACTAGTTTCCTTAGTGCCCCTTTAACTTCCTTGTTCCTCAGAGTGTAAATCAGGGGATTCAGCAGGGGAGTTACCAGAGTGTAGAAGAGTGCAATGCTTTTGTTTACATCCTGTGAATAACTGGAGGGAGGTTGGAGGTACATGGAAATAAGGGTTCCAAAGAAAATGATCACTACTAGTAGGTGAGAACCACAGGTTCCAAAAGCCTTCCGCCTCCCCTGTGCTGACTTTATCTTCAGAACTGCATGGGTAATATGACCATAGGACACTAAGATGAGTGACAGCGGCACCACCAGGAACAAGACACTGACAGCAAAAAGTTCTGCTTCATTGATGGCAGTGTTGGTGCAGGCCAGTTTCAGCATCACTGGAACTTCGCAGAAGAAATGATCCACTTGATTTTTCCCACAGAGAGGAAGAGTCATGGTCAGTGCTGTCTGCACTACAGAATTGCCAAACCCTGTAAGCCAAGCAGTTATAACCAGCTGCAAGCACAGCTGGGGATGCACGATCACCATGTAGTGGAGCGGGCGGCACACAGCCGCATAGCGATCATAGGCCATGACAGACAGCAGGACACATTCCACTCCTCCGAGTCCCAAGGCAATGAAGAGCTGAGTCACACAGCCTCCATAGGTGATGGTCTTGGTCTTCCTCTTAAAATTGGCCAGTGTCTGAGGGACAGTGCAAGTGGTCAAACAGAGATCTATTAAAGAGAGGTTGGAAAGGAAAAAATACATAGGAGTATGGAGGCGAGGATCCATAATTGTCAGCAGTATAATTGTGCCATTGCCTAGAAAACTCAAAATGTAAATGACCAGAATGGCCCCAAAGAGAGCTGTTTCCAGCTGAGGCCTGTTAGAGAAGCCCAAGAGAATGAATCCAGAGAAGGTGCTATCATTAGCTCTTTCCATTATACTCTTCTTGTTGGAATTAAGAGGTCTCTGTACTTTTTTTTTGCATGTTTGCTTAGTCCACTTTGTTTTCCTGGAATTGGTAGATAGTTTGTTTGGCACTTGAGATGTTTTTGGTGTCTTCCTTGTTGACAATAGGTACTATACATAAGTATCTTCCATGTTTCAGTGACCTTGGCACTTTTATGTATTTCCTCACACAACTCTGTAAACTTGGTATTGTCTACTGAATGATGAAGGAATGGAGAGTTAAAGAGATTCATTAATTTTCCAAGAGTTGCTCTCTAATAAGTATCAAACACCAGATTTAAACTGACTCCATAACATTAAAAATTGTTTTATTATTTCTTCTGTTTATATTGCTAAATGCTTTTTAGGACATTGAATTCGAACCTCAGTCTGTGAGTATTTCACACCACACTCACCTCCAGTATTCTAGTACCCTTTCCCTCCACCTTGCTCCTTTCTTCCCTCCCTCTTCTCAACCCTCTGGTAGCCACTGTCTGGGTCCTATTAATTTTGTTAAGACTTGTCTGTTTTGTTTCTTTATATTCCACTCATGAGTGACTCCATCCTGTTCATTTCCTTTCCTTTCTGGTTTATTTCTCTTAGGATGATCACCTCCAGTTTCATCCAGGTTTATATCCTGAGTTCTTAACTTCTAGGCTAGGGACACTGGATTTTTTACATTTATGTGGACTCTAAAGATAACTCATGTATCTCCAAAATTAAATTTAATCATCCTGAATAAGTTGAAAACTTGTACTCCCCTAATCCTTCTATCTTGTTTTTCCACGAAGAATTGAAATATTTCGGAAAGACTCTCCTAGTTCTACCTTATGTAGAAAAATTTTTTCCCTGAAGATGCATAGATAATAACATTTACCATTCCCAACTTTAATCAAAATGGAACAATACATTTCAATGCATACACCAATGGAACTCTTGGATATGGAGTCTGAAATTATGTTTAAATCATGAAAATGATTTCATTTGAGAATCTTAAATTAGAATTTTAAATTAAAAATTACAAAGTTAAGGAAAAGGAAAGAGTAAACATCGGAATGGTAGTTTCCTGTGTTGTGTTGCTAAAAGAGGACTCAATGATCATTACTCAGAATTAGCCATCCTGCAATGTGAAGTTTGGATACAATGATTCTGACATCATTTCCAATAGAAGAGTCTATTTAAAAATTTTTCATCATAATAATTAGGTTTTTAAACTTCTCAATCTGCTTTTCCCATAAATCCCAAATCCCAATCTCACATAATTCATTGCCCTCTATTAAAACCATTAAGTATATTCTTAGAAATAAGCAACTCTCTCTCTCTCTCAAACACACACACACACACACACACACGTATGTGCACACGCTATTATGCAAGTTTAATAGTAAAGAATACCTTACCAAAAGTGATATATCATAATACCACCATAGGCTTCAAAAAAAGTCTGGCATATAGTAAATTTATAAAAATTATTTTTTAAAAAATATATTAAAAAAGTTTGAATTGTAATAGGCTATACAAAGTGAATTTAGGGGTTAGTAAAATTTATTAATGTATAAGAACAAAGCAAAAGAAATCTCAAACAACAGTTAATAGGCAGTCTTGAATATTAAATATTTAGGTGTTTTTTTTTCCAAATACTGTGTTTGACAACTTGCAGGATCTGGTAAACATCAATTTTCTGTTAGCAAATTCTATGACCAAGCTAGAGGGCATTTTGTTACCTCTCTGTCATGCCTTCCCAGTTGAATTCTGTGTGCCCCTAATCCTTTTATTCCTAAACACTTCCAGTGATTGTTTTGAAGTAAACTCACAAGACACTAATTTGCAGGTAATACCATCACCTTTTTGAATCTAAGGAATCAGGAGCAAAAGGAACATCAGTTGGTTTTTGAAACGTTTGAGTTCATGTTGGGCTGAGAATATGGTAGTTATTATTGTGGTGCCAAATGGTAAAATTAATTTGCAGTGAAAGCAATAAAATGGGAATAGGAATAGTTGGATTCTAAGTATAAGTCTACTATTATTAGGTTTTAAGTTTCCAACAGCTCCGTTCCTACCCTGGTCTTTTTTATTTCCAAATAAAAAAGATACTGTTATTCAATTGTAATAAAATATAAAAGATACTTTTCTTATTTCTTATAACATGGTAGGCTTATGATCCAATAGCTCTGTTGTCATATTTTGAATACTCACTCCTCAGTCCTTGCATATTATTTAGTGACAGCATAGTTCTTAATTTCTGTGTCATTCATAGTATCAGTTCTTGTTTCAAAATATCAGAATCATAACACTGGCATTGATCAATAGAATTTGTTTTATCAGACACTTTTGGTGCTTACCTTTGCTTCTCCTTCTAGCTTTGTTTTAAGAGTCACAGAGAAGGAGTTTCTTGAGTCCATCATGGTACTCAGTTGAAGTCTCTCACAGGACTTCAAATAGGCTGCTGTTTCTCAGCAATCAAGGAAACATCTCATAACTCCTCTTAGATTAGTTTTAAATGATGTTTTCAGTGAGAAACAGAAAGTGATCTGAACCAAGAAAGCATGTATTCTGATAAGAAACATGTAAAATTCAGTTGCAAAAGTAGAGTACTATAATATGGGTAGTGTAAGACAACAGAAATTTCTTTTCTCACAGTTCTGGTGACTAGAATCCAAACTCAAGGTGGTATCAGGGACATGCTCCCTTGAAAATGTAGTGGAAAAACCTTCCTTTCATCTTTTGAGTTTCTGGTGGTTTGCTGGCATTTCTGTTACACTTCTATCCCTGCTCTTTTAATCATGTGGTAATCTCCCTGTCTACCTGTCTTTTCTACTCATTTTGCAAAAATACTAGTCATATTGGATTAAGGCTGACCTTAGTTGTGTAGGACCTCCTCTTAACTTGATTGTATCTGAAAGACTCGTTTCCAAATTGTGTCACATTGACAGGAACTGGGGGTTAGGTTTTCAACATATTTTTTTTGGGAGACATAGAATTCAGCCTATTTTAGTCATATAGTATAGGCCCAGTTTTAGCAATTCTTTATTACAAGTGTCTGCTATGCAGTGGTAAACCTAAAATGTAGGCATTAATTCTATCCTATTCCAAATTCATAAATGAGGTACGTTGTGGTCATGATAATTTCTAATATTATTATTGTATTGTTGCTATCTCTTATTTCTGTTACTATATAGGTATAGAAGTGTGTAATAATAGGGAAAACTTGGCATGAAAATCCAATAAAAATTTGTCTTCTACACACCTTCCTCTTTATTACCCTTTACAGATCTAAAACATAAATACTATTGCATGGTTATAGGGCTTAGCACCTAGCATTTCGGTTGAAGTGGAAGAGCACACACTTACCTTCTTTTACTTAATTAATGTAGGGGAGTTCAGATTCCTTATGCTAAACTTATGCTAAACAAGTAGAAAACTCACACAGACACCAATTTCAGGTAATACCAATACCTTTTTGAATCTAAGGAATCAGGAGCAAAAGGAACATGAGCTGGTTTTTGAAACATTTGAGTTGGTGTTGGGCTAAGAATATGGTGTTTTCTATGGAAGCAGTACGATGATTACAGGTATACAACTGCTTTCTGGAAGAAGCAGAATGATCTTTAAAGGATCATTATAGTTCTTTGAAATTAGGAGATTAGTATATTTGATGGAAATTAATATCAGGCAGATAAAATTACATGGCTACTCGTTGTACAGGAATGTTGGTTCACTCAGTGACTACCAATTGGTGTGTGTGTTTGTGGAACTACTGAAAGCTGTTAAGGGATTAAAAAAATGGAACAGAATTATTAGAGCGAATTCAGATCTAGGTATGAAAAACATGCCTTAAAATATTCTAGTCTTGCAAAGAATAATCCTTGAAAATGGTTAATCTTCAAAGGCAAGGAATGTGAAAATTGCTACTCACTCAGGCTCTGTTAAAGGTAGCACTAATTTAAAAAATAATTGCGCTTATCATAACTTGTGTCATCTCCAGAGTTTTCTCAGGAAGACTGTCCACTCATTTTATAGAATGTTTTTGTTCATTAGTGGGAGTATAAATTAGAGTGAACAACTAAGTCTATAACCAAACAAATTGAAATCTGTGAATTCTGTGAATCTACCTTTGCATAAAAGGGCCAATGTAATTTCTGAGGAATATTTTTATAAGTCACCAAAATAAAAATGCGTGCCTCAGAGACAGATATTTGGAGATGTATTTTTGTTTGGTGGCCCCAAGAGTGTCCTGCCCCATGTAACTCATTAGCCTCAGTTCAAGTATCCAGAGTTTGGTTGCCTCTGGGGAGCAGCCAAAGAGGAAGGCTCTGGAGAGGTGACATTAATAGATAGTCAATCTTTTCCTTCCAAAGTGATTAGAAGAGAAACTTGCATGTCTACTAAACTTTCATTCACCAAATGAAAAATAAAATTGGGAAATTGGTGCTGTCCTTTAGGAAAATTTGTTTAGTGTCACACTTTGGGACTATTAAAACCTAATTCTTTCATCACTTTATATGACTGTTTGGGTATATCAGTTGTGTTCCTCTTTTCTATTTGTGTTCACATTGGAGATGATCAATCAACACTTACTGTTTTGTGGAGTTAGTTGTTGATTCCTTGCTTTCATAGAGAAATCGTACATATGTATAATCAAGCATATACTTAATCTTTACATAGATAGGAATGTTCTCTTGACTGTATCAATTTAGAAAATTAACACTTCATTATTACTAGATCTGGTAGTGTTAGCCAATAAAATTAGGCAGAAATAAAAAAAATTAGACCATACTCTGATGGTTTAGTGGATAAATCCACTGGATATAGTCCACAAAAGTCCCAGGGCTACAGGTTCAAGACCTGGGGCCAGTGGAAAACAACCAAGGTGAACAACTAAAGTAAATAGATATTTCTTCCTCCTCTCCTTTTCTTCCTGCCTGCCTGCTTGCCTTCATTTTTTCCAGTGTGTTCATATACCACATCTTTATCAGTCATCTGTTGACATACTCTTAGTTTGTTTCCATTTCTTGGCTATTGTAAATAGTTCTGAAATGAACATAGGGTTGCATATATCTCATCAAATTAGTGTTTTCATATTCTTTGAATAGATATCTAGAAGTGAAATTGCTGAATCATAAAGTAATTCTGTTTTTAACTTTTTGAGAAACGTCCATACAATTTTACAAAGTGGCTCCACCGGTAGTGTGTAAGTGTATTCTTTCCTTCACACCCTCACCAACACTTGTCATTTCTGGTATTTTTTGATAGGTCATTCTCACAGGTGTGAGGTAATATCTCATTGTGGTTCTGATTTGCATCTCCCTAATGATAAGTGATGATGAACATTTTTTTAATGTGTCTGTTGGCCATAAGCATAACTCTTAACAGAAATGTGTATTCATATCTTTTGCCATTTTCACTGTTTTTTGTTGCTGTTGTCAAGTTGTATGAGTTTTTTTATATATCCTGGCTATTAACCACTTGTCAAATGTATGATGTATAGATAATCTTCTCCTATTTATTTGACTGTCATTTCATTTTGATTGTAATTTTTCTTTGCTGTTTTTTTTTTTTTTTTTAGTTTGATGCAGTTCATTTGTCTATTTTTACTTTGTTTTCCTTGACATTGGAGTTGAGTCCTCACAGACATTTGTAAGGCCAATGTCACAGAGTGTATTGGCTATGTTTTCTGCTATATATTTTATGTTTACATCCAAATCTTTAATTCATTTTGAGTTAATTTTTGTGTATGGTCTATAGAGTGGGAGTGGTCAGTTTCATTCTTCTGCATGTGGATATCCAGTTTTCCTAGCAGTGATAGAAGGACCATCCTTTACCCATTGTACACTTTGTCACGAATTAACTGACCATATATGTGCGAGTTTATTTCTGAGATCTGCATACTATTACACTAATCTGTGAGTCTGTTTGTATTCCATATATATACTGTTTTGATTACTATCACTTTGTAGTGTAGTTTGAAGTACTGGCATGTGATGCAATCTTTTTTTTCTCCTGTTTTCTCATGATTATTTTGACTATTCAAGGCTATTTTGTGATTCCATACAAGCTTAAACATTTTTGTTTCATTTTCTTGCAAAATATCAATGGAATTTTGAGTGATTATATTAAATCTGTATATTCCTTTAAGTAATATGACATTTTTTTATCATTTTAATGACAGTGTGTTTTGATATCTGTTTGGGTTTCTTTTGCTTGGAACACTTGGAGCTTTCTAGATCAGATGTCTGTTTCCTTCCTTAGATTAGTTAAATTCTCAGACATTATTTCCTCAAATAAGGTTTCTTCCCCTTTCTGTCTTTCATTTCTTTTTAGGACCTCTGATGTGACTGTTGTATCTCTTGGTGTTATCCCTTATGTCTCATATGCTGTCTTCATTTCTTTTAATTCTTTTTTCTCTTTTCTGGTCTGCTTGGGTGCATTCAGTGCTCTATCTTCTAGCTCACTGATTTGATTGGAGAATTTTTGCAGTCTACCATGGAGTCCCTCTATTGTGTTCTTAGCTCTATGAATTCTGTCGATAACTGCCTCTTATTTTCTCTGTGTTTGTTGTTCTCTTTTTGTGCCTCAGTTGTTCTCTTGATTTCAATGAAGATAATCAAAACTGTCACTTTATAATCTTTTTCAAATAGTGTACTTAATTCCCTTGCATTCTGATTTTCCACTAAAATTTTGTTTCGCTTCATCATTATTTGAATATTTATGAGTCTTCATTTTTTCATACTTCATATTTATTTCTATGATTCACATTAAATGTCTTTCCTTCCCTCTCCTGATGGAATGACCTTGTATTAGGGTATGAAGTTGCAACTATAAGCCTGGGGTGTCGGCCCAGAATGGTGGACTTTCTGTTGTTTCTGCTCCAGTCAGAATTGTTGGAGCTCTAGAGCCAGCACTGTGTTGAGGACAGAGAGTCCAGCTTACAGATTTGGAATTAGGGTAGAGAATGCAGAGTTTTCACCCAGAGATAAAGGCATGAATAAAAAGAAGAGGTGTAGGCTCAGGCAACAAGTAGGCCACAGTCCCAACTGAGGCCACTGGTGAGAGGGAGTTGATGTTTCCTGGGGTCCTCAGGAGCCTGTCTCAGCAAAGCTTAGTCCCTATGTGAAAGTCTCCCAGTCCTATAGCTGGGCATCAGGGAGTGGCATACAATGATCCCTAGGACCTAGGGTTGGGACCTCTAGCAATTTACAGATAAAACTGTTTAGCAGTATCTCCAGGTAGGTGCAAAACTGCTGTTTTGCTGGAGCTTCTATGATGATCCTTCCTGAGAGTTTCAGATGGAATTCTCTTTGCAGGTAATTGCTCAGTTATCTCTACTGGGGTTTCAGACCCAGCTACCCGTCCCCACCCTAGGTGGGTGATTGCTTCTCTGGCAGCCTGGAGAACTATAACTGGGTGCAAATTGTTTGGTACCACAATTGCACTAATGGCAGAGGAGGTGGGTCATTTCACTTTGAGGACTTCCTGTAACATGGCAGTCTCCAGTGCCTGGACCACAAGGGTTCTTGGGAGAGGAGATCCAGAAGTTCAGAAAGAGGCTAGCTTTCTTCTTATTCCTGAAGCTGAAGAGTTTAATTCAACAAATGGAAGTCCTTTAGTTAGGTTGTGTGTGCTTTGTCATCTCTTCCTGCTATCTGCCCTGTGTTCTTTACTCCCCAGTAGCCTACTGTTCTCCAAAGGAAAGCCCTTCTATTTTTCACACTAAGTTTATGTCCTCAGGTTTCAGTTCCCAGGTGGGAAGCACCTGCAGGATGGGCAAGCCCTTCATCCAGGGGTAGTATCCATATCACAGGTCCTTTCCTGTGGACACCAGGGTCTCAGTATCTTGTGCTATGAATATACAGCCTGATTGATATCTCCCACCTTTTATGAAGAAGTGTCCCCTCTCTTTGTACAGGTGCTGATCCCTGTTTCTCTTCAAAGGTACTAGTGGTAATATTTTGTGTCTGTGGGATGGAAGTGAGCTGGAGATCCTAACGGTCCATCATCTCATACTATCTCCTGGGTTCAAAATGGCTATTTTAACAATGTTAATTCTAATCCATGAGCACATCTCTTTCCATCTCTTTGTATTTTCTTCTCTTTAAAAAATGTCTTATAGTTTTCCTTTTACAGGTATTTCACCCCTTTGTTATGTTTATTCAAAAAATATGGGACACTTCATGAATTTACATGTCATTCTAATGTAGAGGTCATGCTTCTCTTCTCTGTTCATTCCAGTTTTAGTATGTGTGCTGCCAAATTCAGCACTCCTCCATCCTTCTCTGATGTCAATCATGACTATTACCTACATCTACTTATGTATGTATCCGTTTACATATTACTGTCTCCATCTAGCCTATTCTGCCTATTCTGCCACATTAAATACCTTTGTATTTTTTAATAACCAAGCTATTCCTACTCATAAATGTTGCATTCAGTTGAATCATTACTATGTTTGTAATTCTCACAAAGTTTTATGGATACCTAAACTCTTATGTTAGAATTTCTTTTCAAAATTATTCCATTACACAAGATGCTTCTAGAGGTTTTTTTTCAACTTTTGTTTAAAATCTTTCCTTATATATGTAACGTACAGTTTGTTTCACTTTCTTTAAGTTTGTCTTATAGGATGAATTCTTTCTATATAAAATTCAGGTCCTTAACTTGGAGATTGATTTAGAATTAACAAGTTCAGTAAAGTTGAAGCGTATACAATCAATATACTGAAATAATTTTCTTTTATTTTTAAAGGAAAGGTATAGGAAGGAATCAAGGCAAGTAGGCAGGCAGACAGGATGAGAAAGGAGAAAAGAAGCCTCTCTGTTTTATTTTATTTTACTTTTGTTGTTCACACTCATTTCCCTATGAGCCCAGGGATATGTGGCTTGCTACTTCAGAGGTGGTTGACCTAACTACTGCTCCACCAGGGTGTGGCATCATTTGCTTTTCTGTACATTTCAATATGTTTAAAAAATAAAGCAAACAATTCCATTCATTATAGTATCAAAGACAATAAAATACTAGTAATACATTTGACCAAGGATGTATATTATCTAAACACTGAAAACAATAAGACTTTATTAAATAAAAAAAATTGAAAAATATCCCATGTTCATTGATTGGAAAATTAATATTGTTTAAAAGTTCATATACTGAAAACCAACTATAGAGTAAATGCAGTCTCTATAAAATCCAATGACACTTTTCACAAGCAGAAAAAAACATAAAATTCATGTGGAATCACAAGAGACACTGATTGCCAAGACATTCTTGAGAAAGAGGAGTAAGGCACCAATTTCCTGATTTAAAACTCTGTTAGAAAGCTACAGTAATAAAACAGTATAGAACCAGCAAAAACCTATGCATGTGGACTAATGGAACAGAATTGACAGTCTAGAAACAAACCTTCACATATATAGTCAAATACTATTCAACAAGTGAGCCAAGTCTGGTCCTAAACAAGGTGCTGAAATATCATGAATGCTGGTTCCCTGCTCCAAGATAAATTCCAGAAAAGCTAGAGAAGGTAAATAGAGAACACCATAAAAAATACAGACATATTGGTATAACTTGGTATATGCGAGTGTTCTGGCCTGGTATAGAAGACTTTCTAACACAATCATAATGGTTACTATAGGAGCGAAGATGTTAGGGTTCTATTCTAGCTTCTCCACTGCTGTTGTCTTGAGGCACACAGCATTTGTCCTACATTAATAACCAGGTGTAATTCTGATGCAAGTGTCTACAGAAATAAAATAAAATACACCCATGTTTGAAAGAGGCTGAGAAATGATAAGGGTTATGACTAACAAAATGCAATTTTTCCCCTACCTCTCCCATTCCATTATTGGGTTCATACCATCCCCAAGAGGTTGTTCTGGGTGACACATTATATGGGATCTTGTCTTTTGTCAAACACAATATTTCAAAGAGGAACTAATAGTGAGGAAAATAAGTATAAGGCTGATAACTAGAGGATTCTTAAAGTAAATAGTCGTTTTGATAAAATAACAAAATTTTGGATTAAAAAAATTCAACAAAATACGGAGAAATAGAAAACAAGCCTAGTAAATGGGTTAAAAGAAATAAGGAAAGATGTTATCAACATTGATCAAATGAATGAAAAATTAAAAATAGAATCAAGGTGAGATGATATAAAATAAGTTTTTTATAAATACCAAAACAGAATACAAGTACAATGGCTACATCTGTGTGAAGAACTGGTGAACTGAAAGAGAAGAATGAGGAAATCTCATACAAGCAAGTATAAAAAGATAAAGGAAAAGAAAAGAGAAAAAAATCAGAGAAAATGAACAGAAGTAACAGGCTTAACTTTTAGATAATAGGATTCCAAGGATGAGAGCAAAGCAAATTTGAAAAGGAGGAATTACCAGAAAACATAATGGAGATACTTTTTTTTGGAATATAAACAAAATTTAAAGACTGCTGCTTAAAGGCGAGAAGTAAGGAAATTATAGTTGAATTTAAAAATAAGAGAGACGGAAAACTATAAAAGCATCCTAAGAGAAAGAGAACTTTTAAAGGAATAAACCACTTATGCATTCATTCTGTCAACCGACAAGAACTTCAAATTCTTTAATTTTCTCAGACTACATAGTATGAAATTTGACTGCAAATGTGCAAGTTGACAGACTTGAAGTTATAAATTTTTGGGACAGAGATTTCTCCCTATCTACCAGTTATTCCATTCTTCTCCGAGTCAAAGTGAGCAAGTTTCCTCTCTATCTTCTGCCCAACAATTACATTTTCTTGTGCACCCCGACTTCAGGGTTAGTATTTGAGGCCCCAGCTTTATGTGATGTTTCTTATCAGAATTCTATCCCACTTTTGTAGACCATGTAAATATTTAGAGAAAGAGATAGTCTTGTTTTTTCTTTATCATGTGATCATTTTCATAAGAAAAATTTAGTATAATAAAATTATTCAATCAGCAAATAGTTATTGAGTATGTTCTACATGCTAGGTTCTGAACGATTTTGGTTGCAAGAAGATTTCAAAAAAAGATAGAAACCAAAGATATTTCTAATGTTTCAGTCTTTGTAAATATTCCTTCTAACTGGAAAAAAAAGGTGAAGCAAAAGAAATACTTTGCTTTGCAAAAGATTAATTGGATTTATAAAAGTTAAATTTGTGCATCACATAGATGATTTTGGCCAGAAAATGATTGAAAATATAAAGCCCAACATTTGGAATCAATTTTTGGATTCCAAATTTGGATTTATAGATCATTGGAATAGAGAACAAATTGAAACAATGTGAATTGTTGCTGTGATATGAGATATTGTAGAGAGGAAAATGAAGCACTCCAAGGTTAAGAATACCTCTGATTTGAAAAACAGTGTCCTTTTTGACTTTATCTGGGAAAAATCTCCTTTTTCATTCTTTTAAATGACTTTGCTACTGTTTGCATTGGATGCAAAAGGATACTACTTCATGTGGTGTCTAGCCCCTAACAGTGGTTTAATGTGCTTTCTAAGAAAACAGATACAAATTGAACTTTTAGTAGTGACCCTAATGAAGTATATACAGATGCTTTTTCATAATAATATACATCTGAAGCTCATGCAATATAATTTCAATAACAATATAATTACCAAAGAAAAGATATAAATAAACATCTCATATAAAAAGAAAATACAATAAAATTGTTTGGTCTTTTATCTTATGCCTATGTCAAAACTTTGGTTACCAATATCACTTGAAAATTCTAATTGAAAAAGTAGCTATTTAGAGGACTAAACAGGATGAAACCTTTGTCCTTAAGACAATCATAGTGAGTAAACACTCTTGAATTTATTTCTAAGTGAAATGAATCACTTTAACTTTCCATAACTACTACAATGTCTGTGTGTGTACAAATGTGTATGTACTCATACTCATACTCATACACACATAATCTCCATTCTTGTTTCTGTTTTTTCATTTTAACAGCCTCTTAAATAAAATTTGTACTTAAGATGAGAACACAACACTCATCCTGTTACAGACAGACACTTTAGTTAAAATCATAGCTCTGGCATGTGATGGTGGCCTAGCAGATAAGGCTACCACTGGATGTAGTCCACATACATCTCAAGGACCCAGGTTTGAACCCCTGGGGCTTGGGGGAGACTGAAATGAACAACTAAATTAAATAAATAAATGTTTCTTCCTCCTCTCTTCTTGCCTGCCTACTCACTTTCATTCTTGCCTTAAAAAAAAAACCAAAAACCAAAAAAATCTTAACTCTTCTATTTGTGGTCTGTTTGATGATATTTATTCTATTTCACCATGCCTGTTACCTAATCTGTCAAATAGAAATGTTTAGAATGGATCGTTTTAAAATTCCTGTTATGACTACACAAGGAAATTTTCAAGACAAATATTTCCAGACTTACTAATTGTTAGACATTTGGTCGTTGAGACTTGAGAATCTATATATAAAACAAAGAGACAAAAACTCTTAAGATCATTTTATTGTAGCTGATCAGTGAAACAATGTTGAGCTCTAATTTAAATGATATCCTAGACCATATCTAGGTTAATGTTTTATCTTACCCAGATAATGGGATTTGAAGATGTCAGAAGACAAATGTATTTTGTCATTTCATTGACTTAATTCCATGATAAAATAATAATGAAAATAAAGGTCACAGTGTAATTTTATTTGAGCATAAATCTGTCAGTCAATTCACAGTGCTAAAGTATTCAGTTTTATTGGATTTTGATTAGATGTGGCCAACTTGTAAAGGAGAAAAGATGATATGAAGTGTTGACATATCATGCAATTGAATTTTACCTATGATCTAGGTAATCATCAGCATGATGTTTGGGGCTTGATAGCACAAACTCTGTATCTGGAGATTTTTATTAGATAGGTTGGAATATTTAAATGAATTTTATTTATTTTTGCTTGAGAGCATGCCTTTTTTAATGATAAAAAAGAAAAAAAACACATCATAGTCCACTAGACTTTTCTTCACCCCTATTCCTACCCCCCCATCATCATCCCTTCTGCAGTGGTTTCACTTAAATGAATTTAAAATTTTAACTTCAAGAATTATTTATATCTATTAAGTGCACAAAGACAGCAAATTTAAGAAGAGCCATAGAAATCCTATTTTCTAGACACAGTCCTCTTTAGTGCACCTTTTACATCTTTGTTTCTCAGTGTGTAGATGACTGGGTTCAACATGGGGGTCACCAAGTTATAGAAGAGAGTAAGGAATTTCCCTTGTTCTTGAGAAGAATTATTTCCTGGTTGCATATACATATAGATAATATTCCCATAAAACAAGGAGACTACAGTGAGATGGGACCCACATGTATTGAAAGCCTTCCTTCTTCCTGAGGCTGACTTGATTCTTAGCACTGCCAAGGCAATGTAACTATAAGAGATGAGGATAAGTGACAGGGGCACCAGGACAATTATTACTGATAAAATGAAAACTGTGCTCTCCACAGCCACTGTGTCCACACAGGCAATTTTTATCAGAGCTGGCATCTCACACAGAAAATGTTTCACCTTACATCTCCCACACCGTGGTAATTTCATGGTGACTGGAGACATAACCAAAGAGTTGAGTAGCCCAACTCCCCAGGCCACAGACACCAACTTCCAACAGAGCTGAGAGTGCATGATAACAGAATAGTGGAGGGGCTTGCAGATGGCAATAAAGCGGTCATATGCCATGACTGCCAAGAGAACACATTCTGTGCCACCCATTCCCAGGAACATGAAGAGTTGGATGGCACAACCAACGTAACTAATGGTCTTGTCTGGGCCACCTAAATTGAAAAGCAGCTGGGGAATGGAACTAGTGGTAAAGCAGAGATCTAAGAAGGATAAGTTGGTGAGGAAGAAGTACATGGGCGTGTGGAGGGAGGGGTCCAGGCGGGAAACCAAGATAATGACAATGTTGCCCACCAAGGTCACAAGGTAGAAAATAAGGACAAACACAAAGAGGATCTGTTCTAGCCTGGGTCTGTCTGAGAAACCCAACAAGATGAACTGTTCCTGGCAGCTCTGGTTTGTCATGACTGGATAATCAGCACATGCCTGCAGGGAAGCAGATAGGAACATACCATGTTCTTAATGAAGTTGGCTAAGGAAGCAACACAGGGTAACATAGGTTAATATTAAGTATAATCATGCACAATCATTATATAAGATGTCACTATTCTGTATACACATAGATTATATGTTTTAGGAAGAATATCTTTTATTGGCCCTTTTTATTTCATTTTAGATACCAAAAGAGTATTGATTATTGTAGAACATTTGGAAAATGGAGACATATATACAAGATAGGAAAAGATTACCCACACCCTAGACACAATATTAATTTGCTATTATGGTATTAATTACTATCGCAGTATTAATTTCCTTAGTCTTACGAGTGTATATGATTTTCCACAACCTAAATCATGACATGATTATAAATTTTATAGTCTGAATTTTCTTTCACTCAATTTTATGTTTTGAGAATTGCTTTTGTTTTAACAATTCTACCAAAAAAGTTAGTTGATGTCTGTATGATATTCCTATAACTGTCATTTTTCCAACATCTCTCTGTAATTGGTCATTAAGGCTTTTTACAACCTTTTAAAGGTCTTGATTAAATTATGACTTAGCTGTGCTCTAAGTAGCATGTTTTTCTGTAAATCTTTGGCAAAAATCTCATATTATTTAAATTTGAAATTATTAGTCACAAAGTTGATTAATTTTTTATGATTCTTAGCTTTTTGCCTTAGAGAGAACATTTCCTCATTACTGAATTAGCATGTCACAGATCATAGAAAACTATTGATAGAACTGAAAAATGACTATTTGCATAGCAATGAAAATAGGAGTAAAGACTGATTTCATTTTCATTCACTGGAATTCAAGGCACAACCTTTCAATTTTTAATCAACAGTTAAATCAAAGAACATGCAAATTCTTTTGTAAATAGTGAGATCTCTGCTTCTACTTTATCCTTTATATAAAATTCTTATGATTCCCATCTACAAATATATACTCATATTTTTTATGTAAGACACAGTAAATGCAGTTTTCAATGATTATTGTATTTTACCAACTTCTCTCTTTTGTGAGTAATATTCATAATTATACTTTTAATTGTCTATAAATGTGAAGTAGACTAGTAATTTTTTATCTTATCAAATTTTAAAATGACAAGGTATAAGATGATTAAATATAAAAAATATTTATGTTAATATAAAATTATCTGGTAAGTTATGAATGATCTGAACATAAAATTGTATATTTTTATATATGCAGAAATTTATATATGTTTATATATAAATTCCACTTGTGATTTAGACATTTTAATATAGCAAAGAATGTTATAAAAATATTGCTTTTTCAATATGCTTTCTTTAACCTCCAATAAGGAGCTAAGTATCAAATGAAAAAAATCCATGTAAATCAACTTTTCATATTTCATACTGAAGGATCAACCAAAAATCATAAATGAGAGCTTTATAAAAACTTATTTTCACAAGAAAAAAATCCTCAAAATTGGTTCGGTACTTCTTAGAATCAAAGATTCCATTGATGGCATTATATAACTGGAGAAGTTATATAATGAAGATATATATATATATATAATATATAGAAGATATATATATATATAACATATAGAAGATATATAATAAGATTTATTTGAACATCAAAGACACTGCAAAAATCTTGTATATAGTTCACAACACTCAAAGATGATCTTATGACCTGCCATGTAGCAGGACAGTTGTGAATCCCTAAATTAAGAAAGATGCTTACTGTACTGTATCTACAGAAGTCAGAAGACCTTAAATTATCACTCTAAGTGTCATTCAGTGAAATAATAATTACATAACCTTACAGGGTAGATGTGGACTTACAGTTTTCAGTGACACAACTAACTGGGGTATATCTTTAGCTTTATGACTACCAGTTACTACTTTACACTAGTTATTATAACTAGTTCGTGGTATAACCAGCAATCTTTTCTAGCTATGTAAGAGTAAAGTCAAGTCCAGAAGAGGCAGGAGAGAGTGAAGGAACCACTTTTCCATTTCCATCTTATACCAGTTTCTCATCCATATCTTTACACATCATTACATATGTCGGTAAAGTGCCCAACACATAATAAACCATGTTATAGATATAATGTACTACTTTTACAAGCTGTTACATATGATCAAGAATCTTCCCCATGCTATTTTGAATATAAATGTTAGCAGTACTCTTAGCAAAGATTAAACAATTCAAGTCAATTAAAATTAAATGTTAGTCAATTTAAGTTAAATTAAATGTTAGATGACCCAAGGAAAAACTCTGGATTTAAAGGTATAGTCTAAGTGATTCAAAAAGACCTCTGATTTATATATATTTCTCTCTATATGTATATATACACATATATACATATATATGTATATATATGTTGATGTAGACTTAGGTCAGAGAAGTTAAGATTATTGTCTCTGAAATAAAATTTGCTAAAAATATTTATATTTCTAAGTAATTCTATATTCAACAAATATTTATCAAGCTTCTATTATATGCTAAACACTGTGCTAAGAGCTATGATGTTTATTAAGCTAGGTAGTAATGGATCTCACTGAGAAAAACATTCATTAAAAACTTGCAAAAATGAATGTATAATGACTATCATTATTAAATCCATATTTAATACTGAGCACAGCGTGAAGTATTTTCTTGGACTGTTTTATTTAATACTCATACTTGTATTTGTAGGATATAGATACTAAGTAACTTTGCAAGGGAAAACAGCTAGAAAATTGTAGATGTGAGATTTGAATCCAGGCCTGTTTGTAAGCTAGGTTTCTAAACATGATGGGATTAAACATGATGATATATTAATCTATGATCCCTGATAATTACCCATTTGATGAAAATAAAGTGAATCAAATCATCTGAATCCTTTAATCACTGTTTTTGCCCAATTTAGAAAAAGAATGTCACAGTTGATGGAAGATAAAATCAATCTAAGAAGTGTTGTCAACATTTAGTTTTCCTAAACAAATAAAGAATACATAACTGTGAATTCATAATTACTGGATTTTCAAAAAAAAATATTTAAGCATAACAATGTTATTGACCAAGATAAATTGCTAAAGTTAACCTTTTTTGAAAGCTGGATATTTTGGAAATGGGATATTAAAAATGAAACCTGAATTAAAAATAAACGTTGAATAGATTTATGATTGAAATTATTAGGACAATGTAACAATTTATTTTTTGTAATCAGTGATGACAGTTAAAATATGCACAGAATTCAGATGCATTTTGCAAATATTTAAAATCAATAATTATAATTAAATACTTTATTAAGCATATATCTGTATAGCAGCAAGATTCTATTGGTTACCTTTTTCATTATTTTATTCCATTTGTTTATTTTTCTCAATTAATGAATATTAATTTTCTTTAAATGTGAGATGGGTGCAAATGTGCTCAGGCACATGAGTAGAACTGTGATTTTCTCTTTAATCTGTGATAGATCAGTTTTGTTAATCTGATTCTCTTTCACCATTAGAGATGTTAAAAGCTAAGGTCAGTTTTGACAAGGTATGAGTTAACTTGAAAATAGCTGGGAGGTATATAATAGGAGGAAAGGTGGAAGGAAAGTGAGACAAGAAGTAGTTCTAAACGTGGTGAAACAAATTGTAGAAGTTTGAGTGTATCATAAAAGTCACACAATCAATGGAAAAATGGTAATAATCATTTTTTTTACTTGAATGACCAACAGATAGTTGAGAGTTATCTTGGTGGTAGAGTCCAGTCTCTGGAGCATGGCTTTTTATCCTAGTAGTGCTATTGACTAACTTAAGAGTCCTGGGGCAAGTTCTTTACTCTGACTCAATTTTATCATCTGTAAAGTGGGCATACTAGTCAGAGAGTTGTTTGGAGTATCAAGTTCATATATGACATTTATATTTTGGTTAAGAAGTCTGACACCAAACAAAATAAATAATTTATTTGTTGAATTACTTACCAGGACTTTATCAGGAAACTTCTCTCTAGACTAGCCCAGATAGATCCCACACATCAGGCTAATAAAGCTTCAATTCTCAAACAGATTGTTAAGGCAATGGAAAATTGTTAAACTCAGAACACAAGGCAGATTTCAGAGAATCACTGTGAAAATTGGAGGTGAAATAGGTTCTGGAATTTTGGGAACATGGGATAGAATATATGATGGAAACTCTGGCTTGATAATGCTCTCCTATCATTTATCTGTTTCCATATTCTAAGTTCTTGGGAAGACAGTAAAAATAATGAATAAGTCCATTTGGTCAGGTCAGTCTTTCTTTGAAGTCTCAGCCCTGGTATGTAGGTATGTCGCCTTTAGGCACATTATATTCACATGTCCTTATCTGTCTAGTGGAATGACAACATACCTTATACTGGTGTAGAGATAAAGAAGTTAACTTATGAAATGCTTATTATTCTATATAATAATTCACTTTATTCAAAGATTTATTGTTATCACAATTATTACATTCCTTATATGTGCTCTTCTGGTTCATAACCGCCAAACTTTAAAAGAGTTACTTTGTTGTGCTTACGTGTAATATTTCTGGTTTTTATCTCCGGTCGCTGGCTTCACAGAGGTATTATGCTGGAAGGAACAAAAGCTCTGAAGGTCACTCTGCCCTGTAAACAGAGAGAGTGAGTTTTTTGGTCTATAATTTTTGGGAATAGAGCAGGAAATTTCAAGTCCCTTCTTCTTGTCCATATCTGCATTCTTGTAGTCTTATTTCTCCGCTCGCTATTATTGTCTACTGCTTTGCAACAAATAAAAGGGCTCTTTAAAAAAAAAAAAAAACTTTTAAATTTGTTTTTCACCAGTAACAACCTGATTTACATTTCATTCACTTTTTCTGATCTAGTCTTTGTTCAAAAACCTCTAACTGTTTAGTTAACTGCACATATCCTACTGGCACAGAATGAACACTTGGAGAGTATTTGATAAAAAAAAAACATAACATTTGCCATATACTTGACATTGTACTAAATGCTGGGGGGTAAAATAACAAACAGTTCATAGGTTTTCCTTGCCCTCACAGAGTATGTAGTCCGGTGTGGGATTTAGAGAATAATGGAGAGGTGTATCATGTGATTGCAAGGTATATAGACATAGGACATGTCCTAAGACCTAGGAGAAGAGGGACATGTTGCCAGAAGTGGTACCTAAGATAAGAGATTTTAACATGAAAGGACTAGAGGCAAGAAAAAGAGTGGCATATGAGAGAAATTGAAATAATTTATTAATATGGAGTGTGTTTGTATGACAGAGAGAGAGAGAGAGAGAGAGAGAGAGAGAGAGAGAGAGAGAGAGAGAGAGAGATTTAATGACAATTTGAAATTCAGAACTTACTCTAGCTGCAGTGAATTAGAAGATGATACTGGAAATAGGGAGACAATCATGAGGTGCTGAAGTAATCTAGATAAAAATTCATGGTGATCTGCTTTGTTGTGAAAGCTGTAATGAACCTTGAACACAGATGCGCTAGCTAGAGGGAGAATCCACAGCACTGGGAGTTGAGAGATGGGAGAGTGGTAAAGCAGCGTCTTCAAGTTTGTGTCTGGCTGATTGCACAGACACTTAATAAAGTGGGAATGCAAAAGAGCAGGAGCATATCTGGGTTGGTAAAGATGATCAATTTAATATAGGGGCCAAGTGAGCATGAGTTTCTATAGGATCTCATAGTAAACAGGTCTATTTGGTAAATAGAGATCTGTTCTTTTCCAACTGAACAAATACTGATATCCAGTTGCCCAGAATTTCTAGTGAATTTTCAAATATTAAAAAAAATTAAAATGTTCTAGTCTATTTAGCGTAGATTAAGTCAATATCATCCATAGAATGTTTTAAAGACTTGGAAAATAATTCATTTTATTAATTGGTTTATTTTATTTTGTATTTCTTTGTGATTAGAGCCACTGATTACACAGGGTTCTTGTATCTATCTGTAAGATGTTCAAATTTGCCAACCTGTTCTTAAAACTGAGACTGACTTGAAGAAACTGTCAGACTAGTTTGTTTAGCAATAAGATTGACATCCAATAAAATAAACACTTTCCCAATATAAAAACTAAGAATTTGATTCCACTTTAGGTTAAATTAATGAAATCTTAAATTGATACAAATTTTATCTAGTGTGAAGACTCAGTTATTATTGATGAGTTATTTCAAATATCTGGACAATTTTGTCTTTTTTATATCATGTTTTCTTATAATCTAAGTTAATGGAACTATTTTAAACAATTTTTAATCTATGAAAGTTATGTCAAAGCGTTAGCAATATCTAAATATGAACCAAAAATGAAAATTGAAAAATTTTTGTCTATGCATCTCTGACAATTAACAATTGGTGAATATTCAGACTTCTTGAAGGTTGGCAGAAGTTCTCTGTTGTAATCCAGGAGTCTGAACTTTCTCTGGAATTTCATAAGCGAGGAATTTTTATTGCTTCATTTGTCTAAATAAATTCAACTTCTATGATTATGTCTTGTCATTAAAATTATGTTCCAGAGCAGTATTTCCTTTCTTTTGTAATTGACCCTATTGACCTCTTATTGCCTAGATAAAGCAAAGGAAAATACAACAATACCATTAAATACAATGACCAATCATATTTTCATAGTTAAGAGACAAATAGATTGGGGTAAGAAAAAGTTAATCTATTGTTAGAAAGTAAATAATTAGTTACTTGCCTCCTCTGGAAGTATCCATGAGAAAATATTTTCGGGATTTACTTCTGTTCTAATTCTTCTTCTCTTACTCCTTTATCTTTCTCTCTTCTAAAAATCAGTGTTAGTCCCAGGATGTTGTTTAATGATTTCTGTTCTCGAGGATATTTACTCTTTCATGACTTTGATTTTTAACTTACTTCTGAATTTGCAAAGAAATCCTACAAGGAGGTCAGTGTGAGACAGTAACTGCTCACCAAACGAGCATATGATTTACACTGATCTCAGCTACTTTGACCCTCATCTTGTGTTGAGCAGAAACACAGTCCCAGGATTCCTGTTAAATTGGTACACCTTCTAGATGTGAGACCATCCTGAAGCCCTTGGTAGGCTTGAGTACTAGGAGCCTGAGAGTAGATCTTCAGACTCCTAAAGGACTATTCTGAAGTAATAAAGACCATTTATACTTTAAAATTTTGCTGAACGTCTCAGATGGAGAATTAAAAATGTGTTACTCCTGTTCTTAAAGCCTTTGGGAACATATGTTCCACTGAAGCAATTAGGCGAGTTTGTTGGTCTGTCCAGAAAGGAGGACCAGTGGGATATGTGTAAGGAAAAGAACACGTGCACTTCCTGTAAGATGCCTGTCTCCTTTAGGGGAGGTTGGGGAGACTCAGGCAGCTCTGGGACCATTTCAAATGACTTGGTATTATTTCACATGCCAGAAGTGTTTGTTTTATATTTTTGGTTGGTTATTATTTAAAACTTACAGAAGAGTTGCTGTATTAGTACAAATAACTTTACGTCCTGAATCATTTGAGAGCAGTTTGCTCCATCACACTCAAATCCCTTAGTGTATTTCCTACAAATAAGATAATTCTTCCAAACAAATACAATAATCAGAATTGTGAAATTTGCATATTACTATCATTTGGTTCACATACTCCATTCAGGTTTTAATAATTGTCCAAATACTATTGCTCACAGCAAAAGGATCTATTCCAGGATCATATTTTGCATTTATTTCTCATATTCCTTTCATCTTCAATCTAGAAAAATTCCTCAATTTTACTTGACTTTCATGAGTTTGACACCTTTGAAGAGTACAAAATAGTTATTTTATAAAATAACCCAAACTCCTCAGTGTGGGTTCATCTGTTATTTCCTTACAACTGATGGGTTAGATACACATCTTTGACAGAAATATCATAAAAATGTTGCTGTTCCTCTTTGCATCACATCAAGAGGGCATATCATGAAGTGATTTTGGCCCACTACAGATCATATTAACTTTCATCACTTGATTAAGGTGGTTGTATTCCAGTTTTCTCCACTGTAAAGTTGCTCTGATTTCTTATTTGCAATTAAGACATATTTTATGGGATGGTAAATGTAAATATCCCATTCCTAATTAAATTTTCCCCATTTGTGTTTGTACTCATCGATGTCCATGACTGAACTAGTTATAATTATATATTTAATTATATTATGTATAATATCTAATAATATATAAGTATGTATATGATTATAAATGATTTTTAAACTTAATTCCTTCTGCATTTAGTAGTTGACACTCTACCATATGGAACATTTTCTTCCCTCCCTCCCTCCACCCTCTCCCTTCCCTCCTTCCTGGATGAATGGAGTCCTGGCCCAAGTCCATCTCAAAGTGAGTATGTATTCATTTTATATCTGTCACAAATTATCACAGACTTAGTGGTTTAAAACACCACAAATATATTACCTTAGAGTTTTGTAAGTCAGAAGTTTTATATGGGTTTCATTGAGTTAAAATTAAGTTGTGAGGCTAGTTTCCTTTCTGAAGACTCTAGGAGAAAATTTGTTATCTCACTTTTTCATCTTTTAGAGGTTGCCTGTGTTCTTTGATTCGTGGCCCCTTTTCCATTTAAAAGATTACATCTGAGTAAGTGTTTCTCATGCTGTATCTTTCTGATTTTTCTTCTGTCATTGCATTTTTCTCTGATCAAAACTGGGAAAGATTATTTGCTTTTAAGGATTCATGATTAGATTGAATAAAGCTGGATGGCTCAGGCTAATCTCCCTATCTCAAACTCCATATCCGTAATCACATTTGCAGTGTCACGCTATTTAAAAATTCTAGGGATATCTATAAAGGGACACACTTGGAGAGTCATTATTGTGCCGACCACAGAGTTCAGTGGCTTCATGGATCACTGCCATGATCACATACCCATTCCCAGACAGTATAACTAGAACAAATATACTTAGCGACTTTTGCATTTGTTCTTGACTTACTGACTAGGGAACATTATAGTAGAAAAGACTAATATAAGATTCATTAAACTGCCCATAATGCCAGTAACAACAGTACTGTTTTAATACCATAACATAGGGAATGGCCCTCAAAGACTTAAAGGTACAGGGATAGTGGTTTCCATCATATCCCACATTTCAGTCACTAATCTGGCTCCTGCAAAAGTCAAATGGAGTATGGTAGATGACAGTGGCTTTCTGCAAACTTTACCAAATAGTAGCATCACTACAACTGATGTGGCAGATAGGACATCTTTATAAAACACATCCACCGAAACTCTAGTACTTGAGTCTATTGTTTATTGATAGGAATGCATTCTTATGATGGGTGTTGATAAGAATACATTTGTATCAATAATATGTATACCATAATGTCCCCTAGCATGAAATTATATATTGCATATTAGTATTTTCATATTAGGATCCAATGCATGTAAATATATATAAATACACATATATGTATATATCATAAAATATTACACATTATTTAGCACATTGCGACTGATATAGTTGTACACAATATTTTCTAATACTTGTGTTACAATTTTTATTCTTTCATTCTAATTTAATAATTTAATTTCAAGATCATACTTTCCAATCTTCTGATAAAAATCATCTAATGTTATACCATTGAATCAGAGTATAATCCAAACTCCTTACTAAGGGTAATAAAATATAACAATCTGACTTCTGGCAACCTCTACTAACTTATTCTCTATAAGTAATCATTTTGCTAACTTGAACATATCTATACTTGTACTTTTCTGTTCTTAGGCTAGACAGTTTGTTTCTACTTCTTGGTATTTATATTTTGCTATCCCCCGTGTCTGGCAATCCCCCTTTCTATGTTCTTTCATAGGTGACTTTCATTTTACTTAATATTTCTGCCATAATTTTGCCTCTTCAGATAGGTCATATCTTGTCTTCTTTAAAATAGCTGTAGATCACATTCTTTGCCATCAACCTGATACTCCATTAGATATATACCTGTTTAATCCCTTATATTTACTCTTCACAACTAGAATGAGAATTCTGTGGCAGTGGGAATTTTGTATTGGTTTCTCTGTGCACCTTTTTCTAAAGCTATAAAAGGCTCATAAAAAGAGATTGTGCTTGAAGTAGTGGGTTCACCAACCTGTCCCATGGGTTCAGTGCTGGGTTTGACCATCACATTACCACTGTTTCACCATAGGGCCAGCTCTACCAAGTAGAATATGCTTTTAAGGTTATTAACCAGGGTGGCCTTATATCAGTAGATCTCGGAAGGAAAGATTGTGCAGTAATTACCACACAGAAGAAAGTACCTGACAAATTACTGGATTCCAGCACAACGACTCACTTATTTAACCAAAAACATCAGCTGTGTGTTGTCAGGAATGACAGCTGGCAGTAGACCCCAGGTACAGAGGACACACTACGAGACACTAATTGGAAATCCAAGTATGGCTATGAGACGCCTATAGACAAGCTGTTTGAAAGAATTATTGATACTTCTCAGTCTACACACAATGCTGAAGTGAGGTGTTTTGGCTGTGGTATGATTTTAATTGTTGTAGATGAAGAACAAGGTCCTCAAGAGTACAAGTGTGACTCTACAAGTTACTATAAATAGTTTAAAGTCATTGCAACAAGAGTTGAAGGCCATCAGCTTCCTTGAAAAAAAGGTGAAGAAATTTGATTGGAAATTTTCACACAGAGGAAACTGCAATTACATATCTGTCTACTGTTCAATCAATTAATTTCCAACCTTCAGAAATAGAAATTAGAGTCATTAAAGTTGGAAATCCTAAATTCAAGATTCGTACAGAAGCAGAAATTAATGCTCACCTTTTTGCTCTTGCAGAGAGAGATGAAACATTGTAGTGTGTTTACCAAACCCACAACACCATTTGCCTGTGTGTTCTGGAAGCCCCTAGAATGAAAAGGGAACCTCTCTCACTCCTGATGCCACTGAAATGGTTACAACTCCATATAAATAAAACCAGTGCTTTGGGGAGAAAAAACTGGGAAAAGTAGTGTTTTGTAAATATCTATAGTTTGAATGAAGAAAAAACTTGAATCAAATGATAAAATGTCTAACATAGAAAACATGTCCTAAAATTATCTTTCTGTGGTAGAACAACTAGAAAGCCTACTTTTCATGCTATGTTTTGTATTATAAGAGAAGGTGAAGTTCCCCATGAAGAGCATAAATAGTATGATCAGGGGATAAAAGAATGAGAAGCTGGGCTGACCAACAAAAAGCACGGGGAGGCAGAGGCTGATAGAAGCTCTATTATCTGCAGAAATCTGGGTCTGAAAATTTAATGCCAGTCAAAATACTTGAGAATATCTAAAGTGTTCCAAGGATGTGAGAACCTCCTGATTAGCTGCAAATCAAATAATTTACGAAGTTCATTTATTCAGTTGAGTTCTATAGAAATTATACAGACAATGATCAAACCAATAATTTTCAATCAACCATTAAGACACAGATGAAGCGTTTATTGGTAAGAGACAGCAGACAAAAGCAAAATAGGCATACTCAAGGACAGCAGTATTTTTGAATTGTTTGGTACAGAATGTAGAAAAAAACTTTCAAGGACTCTTAAAGAAGCATTTTAAAGAAACAAAAGATTTGTGTGTAAAATAATGAATTTGAACATGAGACTTCCGGTGTAACAGATGGCAATTATGAAGATGCTCCTATTGACTTTTAGCTACAAGTAGGTCTAAAAACAGCCTAGAACACAGCTAAAGAGAAAATTAGTGAACTGAACTCTATAAAATAGTAATAATGAGTTTGGAAAAAATCAAAGGCAGCACTGAGAAAGGAATAGAAGATTGAAGTTCAAAAGGGATAAGAAAGTGAAAATAAACTCTCGAAGAACAGAACAGGGAGAATAGAGTAACCAGATTGTAATTTTTTAAACAAATAAAAATAATGAAGTCATAGATCCAGGAATCCAATGTGCATAAGATGGGCTTAAAAATACTCCTATCTCTAACACATGTAGTGAGATTTCAGAGTACTAAAAACAAAGTGATATCAGCAAAGGTAGATACAAAAATGAGTGAACATACAATTTAAATTATCTAAAAGCATGGAGAAAATGGAATAAGAAGTGAAAACTAAAAAAAATCAGAACAAACACAAACATAGAAGGAGATCAATAGATATCAACATAAAACTACTCCCAACCCAACTTCAGATGCCAATCACAAGTCTAGTTTGCCATTTGTGCTTCTGACTAAATCTGAGCTTTCCTTCCTTGGGTTCAGTTGATTTGACAGTGACTCACAGAAACCAGGGAAACACTTATGTTTAACTGTAACTACTACAACTTACAGATGAACAGCCAGATGAAGATATCTATAAGGTAAATTGTGGAAGAGTCCCAAGCACAGGAGCTTATGTTCCCATGGAGTTGGGGCACATCATAATCCGGATATGAGGTTGTGTTCTGACTTGGAAGCTCACTGAACTTCCTAATATTGAGATTTTTATGGAAGCTTTCTCATGAAGATATGATCAATTATTAATTATATTTCTAGTCATTCCATTTTGTCTGAAGGATGACGGAGGCGTGAAATTGAAAACACTGCACTTCTTATGAAGCCTTAATCTTAATCTTTCTGGGAACCAGCCTCCATCCAAGATCCTTTCAGAACTGTCTCAGTAGAACAAAAGATGTTTCTAGTATTCTTTAGAGGTTTACTGGGATTTTAGAACCCCTGTGTCAGCAACTGGGGTCAAAGATCAAATATTAGAACAAGAGATGCTCATAGTATTCTTTTCACTTCAGAAATTACAAGAGTTTTAAGAGCTCTGTGCCAAGAGCTGGACAGATACATACATAGATACTTACATACATATATATGTATGTATATGCATGTATATCTCTACATATCTATCTATCTGTCTTATCTGTCTATCTACCTACTATTATCTCACAGTTGGCCCTTTGTCTCTGGCTATGGACTCCTTATAGCAAAATAATACACATTACTATCTCATACAGTATTCTAGTTCATCAATGAGACTCTCCCCCAAAATACTACTTAGGTTTGCAGACTTTCATTCTATCTTGTCAAGTTCCAAAATCAGGAATAGACTCTGAAAACATGGCTTCATCTTTTAGGTATCTGAAGTAACTGATTCTAAGCTCTTTCAAGTTGTTTATGTAATATTGGTTTCCCTTATTACATGACTCAATTCTCTATTACTTCACCCTTAGCTATTTATATATACTGAAACTTTCCAACTTTGGAAGAGAAATTATGTTCAGTCACTGTTCTGGTCTAGATTGCACACAGCAATACTAGTCTAGCAAGTCCCTCCTGCCAGACAGAGTAAAGTTACACAGGCGTGGAATTAGTGGGCTGTCTTTGCTGCCAGGCAATAGAACTGCATTCATTTTTAGCCCCATTTTTACCCAATGAGGTGAGGTCTATTCTGTCCCATCTAATTCTTAGGAATTGTAACATAAAGGTTAAAAATTTGTTTACAGTTTCTTTTCTTTTCTTTTTTGTTTTCGAATAAAACAGTCCTTGTGGTTGTCCTGTTCCTGTGACCACTGCATCAAGCAGTGGTCCTTGTGGTTGTCCTGTTCCTGTGACCACTGCATCAAGCAGGAGAAAACAAAAAGCAAAAAAGTTGAGGTGATATGGGAACAAATAAAGAAAAAAATCATTACACAGTGTTCTCCACTGACAACAATTGCACAGTCATGCCAGCACCCTTTTCCATCCTCTCTTTCCCAGATCCAAAAGAAAAGCAGAAATCTACCCAGTAGGGACACTCCTTTATCTCCAGTCATGTTCATGTTGAGTGTGAGCACACATTCGGGGAAGGGTGTAAGTCAGGCTTCTATTCCTTAATTTCCCCCAATTTTAGGCAAACAATGCTTCAGTTGACCATTCCAATTCACCATCGAACTAGTAGAATATATCTCTATTTTAAAGGGTGCTCAAAGTAAGACATGTTGATGCCCGTGAACATAATTCCCAGCTTCCAAAGGTGAAGAGAATCAATAAGCAAATATCCCTGTGATCTCGCTTAAGTGGTCACCTGGTTCATAAAATGAATAGTCATGGGCTTAGGGAAGTAGTGCAGTGATGGGCTGAATCTAGACTTAATCTTCTTGCGCCCTCTGTGGTACAAATGCCTATAACGCTTCTGTCTGCTGGAAAGAGACAAACACTACAGATGTGACAGATTCCCTGATGGGAAGACCCTGCACATAGCAAGTGAGACTGATGCTGGTAACCCTGAGTGCTACAATTGGGTCTTGATGGGAATAGACAGTGACTTTGGATGGTCTTTGATTACCCAGATAGAGATACAGATGCTTGGAATATCATGAAAGAATCGGAATAGAAGACATTGCACCAATTTTAGACAAAAAAATAGACTTTGTGCCCATGATGTCTACAATGGAGAGTGATGGCAAACTAACACTTGATATAAAGGAGTATAGTTATTGAAAGTATTCCCTTATTGTATAGTTTTTATACTTTCCATGTCTGTAGGTAGGTTGTTTTTTTGCTGATTCATTTATGGAATTGGTTCTTTCTCTCTTGTCTACCCAGACATTTAAGCGTTTTATTGATCAGAGAATGAGATTTCAGTTTGATTGACTTTCTGTATTTGTGTTCTATTTTCAATTTTATTGATTTATTTTTGTTTATTATTTTGTTTCTTCTCATTTTGGGTTTAATTTGCTATTGTTCCCCTAGTTTCTTAAAACAGCAGCTAAAATGAATTACTTGAGACCTTTCATTTTTATGACATTAATAATCTGAATTTTCCTTTAAGAACTCCTTTACAGGTGCATCCTGGTGGCCTAGTGGTCTAATACACCTGGGAGCAGTCCCACATACATCCTAAGGCCCAGGGCTCAGGACCCAAGGATGGAGGGAACAACAAATGTGAACAACTAAATAAGAATAAAGTGCTTCTTCCTGCCTTTCTGCCTGTTTGTCTTCATTCCTGCCTGTACCTTTGCTTTAAACAAAGAATTGCTTTAGCTGCATTCCAATTTTGCTGTGTTGTACTTTCATTTTCTTTAAGTTCATAATATTTTCTAATTGTCTTTAATACTTTCTTTCTCCCATGGATTTTTTAGAAGTATGTTGTTTAATTTTCAAGTATTGGGACATTTTTCAGATATCTTTCTTTAATTGATTTCTAGTTTAATTCTTTTACGGTTCACAAACATACTTTATATTTCAAGATCAAATGAGGTCCAGTTGACTGTTTCTGATGAGAGCTCTCTTCTGGGTAACAAGTTGAGCAGCATAGTGCATATAACTTGTGGTCTTATCGGGTTACTATCAATTTGCAAGCATCTGAAGTTAATACTGATTTTGAAACAGACGTAGGGTGAAAGAATTCCTTGACACATCTCTTTCCTTCACTCTTAACATTTAATTCATCACCAAATCTGGTAAATTCTAACTAAAATATGTTTGGTCCTTCTATGTTTCTTTTCAGCCACAGTAATCTAACCATCATCATCTTTTGCTTTGTTTCAAATATGTAGACTTTCGTCCATTCCTCCTCTTTTCAGTAGATTAACCAACTATGCTGAGCCTGATATTTCAGATTTTGGTTTCTTTGTAGTTCAGCCTTTTGGTGCAGTAGACCACCAGGTTTTTGTTTTTGTTTACCCCCAAAGTTGGGGGTAGGGTGATCACTTGACTGGTGGAGTGAGAGAAGAAATGAAAGTCTACTTGTGTCTCATACATTCTTTAAAAAAAATTTCCCTGGATACTTGTACCCTTACATTTAGAAATTGTTTGTGTCTCACAACCCAATCTTACCTAATATTATACAAGATTAAACCAGCCTGCTTATATTCATTCCTTGCCACTCCCCAACTAGGTTAGTTGTCAACCTTTTTAGGTTCTGATAAATTGGTTAAGTTGATTTCCAGCTTCCCGAAAAGTTGCCACTTATTTCTCTCTTCTATTTAAATGTATGTCTTAGACTAATAGAGATAATTGCTGCTATTTATTTAAGTATATCATAACACACATGAATTCACCATCTGATAAGAAATTCTTAATATTTTAATTATTTTAGGTTCTCACATTTCTATATCCTTACTCTCTTTTACCAGATAAAAGCACTACCCTAGATTTATTTCTTAAAAGAGTAAGGGAAGGAGAGAAAGAAGAAGCATTTTAAAGGAAAGAAGGGAGGAAGAAGAGTAGGAAACACTTATATTCATTTTTTGTCTTCCCACCCCCAACCCAGGTCCTTGTTCTTTACATGGTCTACAGCCCAGTTGCTGACTTAGTGTCTGAGCTACCAGAGAACATCAAACCCTAAGTTTTATGTTCATCATTTCCTTGTATTTAGTTTTATGAAAATCATTGGTTTAGTTCTATTTGTTTTTTGCTTATAAACAAGGCACTATGTTTCATGTAACCTCCTGGGGATTATTTTTTTCTCTTAATATTAAGAGAAAGATTAATTCATATAGGTGTTTATGAAATAATGTGATATATATGTATAGCAGTCTCTGTCTCCAGGTCCTGATACAGTTCTTCTAAAATTTTGTATTAGAGGTACTAGGAGAATCTTTTGTTCTAACATTTGACCCTGGTTCCTGACATAAGGGCTCTTAAGACTTGTGTAATTTTCTGAGTGATACAAATGTTTGACACAAAGCTCTTAAACCCCTTGGAATTTTTTGGGTAGTAAGAGCTTGTTTTGTTCTAGTGTGGTGACTCATGGTAGGCTCCTCATGGGTGCTGGTCACTAGAAAGACTGTAAGTTTGAAACTTTCAACACTGTACCCATTCTCTGAGAGGGGAGAGGGCCTGTAATTGAGTTAATGATCAATCATGCCTGTGTGATAAAGCCTCCAAAAATTCCCAATTGTGTGGGATTCAGAGGTCTTCTGAGCTGGTGAGCACATCTGTATGTGGAGAGAGTGGTGCATCCCAACTCCATAGGGACAGAATTCCTATACTCAAGACTCTTCTACCTCACCCTATGTCCCTTTGAATTTAGCTGTCATTCACATCTTATATTATGTCCTTGATAATAAGCCAGAAAATGTAATTGTTTGCTTCCATTCTGAGAGTCATTCTAGCAAATTATTGACCCAACAAGGGTGTTGTGAGAACCTAGCTTATAGCTGTAGGTCAGAAGTTCCAGGTAATAATCTAATTTGCCATCTACACTTGAGTGGGGGAAGCCTTATGAGACTGAGTCCTTAACTTGTTGAGCTTGACTCTAACTCAAGGTAGTTTCAGAACTGAATTGAATTGTAGGGTATCCAGCTGGTATTGGAGAGTTGTGGGGGTAAACCCCATGTATCTGGTGTCAGAAATACTATCAGTAAGAATAAAGGAGACACATAGAAGTATTTTTCTAAGACATAGCTGAAATTCATTGATATGGATACCTATATGATATTTCTCTTAAACATGCTACAATTTTTTATCTATATTAAAAATCAGGAATATTGTGTATGAATCTTTGTATCTCAAGGAAGCTTTTGCTTAAAATGTAATTATGTGCCCTTATGAAAAGATAAAAGAAGATTTTAAGAAAGGAGTCATAGTTTGAGTACAGGATAAATGATTGAAACTTGGAAAAATTTTAAGTCATTATCCTGACATTAAATTAAATGATATGTGTCAGCTTGAAGAACAATATTGAATTAAGATTTAAAAAAAACCGTTTTTCAGAATCAGGTTGAGGACTGACTTGGTGTAGCAAGGACAGGGTTCTCCTAGTATTGGAGTTCCAAACTCTGTGAGAGCAAGGCCTGCTTCTAGAAGCTAGTGAAAAATCAGGTTGTGCATAACAGAGAGAATGCATTTATCAATCTACCACAAAAGTGTGTTTAAAGTATGTATCTGGTTACTTTCTGCCATCTTCCTATGAAGATAAGAGATAGGGGAAGACATTTGCATTGCATTCTTTAAGAGGCCAGGTATATTCTATGTGAGAAATGCAAGAACTTAGTCTTAAGATTTTTTTTATCTTAAAAGGGAGGATTTTTTCTTTGGGATATTTTGGGTTATCTGATGCTTTAAGTTTTCTGGCAGCCCTGCCTTGTTTGTACTGATGTTCATTCTCCTGGAGGAGTTTCATGCTGGACTTGCCTTTCTTCACATTTGCTGAGACTTTCTCATGGCCCTTTTTTAGTTCACTTCTTTGAGAACAGGACTGGTCATTTCTGCTTATTTCCTTCCCTATATGGCAATGTTTATATGTAGTGTTTGAAGTATGTCCCACAATGATCTTTACCAATTCAGTGTCCGACATCAGTCAGTGTGATAGTATTCAAGAAAGAAAACCAGATGTCCTTGAGGTGCACTCTTCCACCTTCCCATCCCTCCCCACTCCTGGGAGTAGATATTAGTCTAGGGGCTCTCTAAAACCGTGAACTGCGATGTACACATTCCACTCCTGATGATACTCACGGAGACTTTGAGAGAAGAGGGAGTTCTATAAGCTCTTCTGAAAGAAAGGATGGTTTGTCTCTCCCAAGGTATGTTTGTCATCGCTGTTGGCAGAAAGAGCATTCCATGGAGTCACTTTGTCTTACGTGTAGAAGAAAGCCACACCCCCAGTTTCTAGCTGCCATGGGCCAGCTGTGAAGGCCACCAAGCCATCAGGCGCCTTGCAGTCTGGGCTGGCTGGAAGCTACTGGCCAGATAAAAGGACTTTTCTTTATCACCTGAAAATGGAGCCCTATGTGCATTTTGGCAATTATGTGAATCCTGTGTGTTGCCCATGTGAGGAATTCACAGATGACTAACTTGGGTTCCCTTTGTAATTCCGGTTCTAATTTACACCTCCCCCTCTCCCTCACTCTATGAAAGTGAACCCCCAAATTTGCTTGGTCACTCAGACTATATCTGGGCCCACACAAAATAAAGCTGCCTTCACTACTTCTAAAAGAGCATATGCTTGGCTTTGTCAGTAGAGAGTTGTAACATGTACTCCAACAATTCCTCTTTCCAGCACATTTACAGCTGCCTATTTTTTAAATCTTCTATATGCAGATGCACACACACACACACCCACACACACACCTTCCTTTTATTTGTTGGGCAAAAGAGGCCTGGTAGACACAATTCCCCTGTATTGTAACAGAATCATGTGCCCTAAAAAGAAGTGTTCAGTGATAGATATACAACCCCAAAACCAAAGACACAAAGAGTTCTAGTGAAGGTTATTCATGAGAGCAAATAAAGCTGCTACTCTACCTTAAATAAAGAAGGTATTCCTGCAGTCATCACAATGACTGTTGGGCGGTAATTGAGTAGAGCAGAGTCTTAAGACTCCAGAACTGGGGAGAACCAAATGATCATGTCATTTTTCCTTTATTTTCTTGAAGTTATCATCAGGATCCAAATATCTGGGAATCCTCTCCCTGCAACACAACTGGGCTGTGACCTGGGGCTGTTCTCCAAAGAGGGATGCCATGCCGTTTTAGGTGGATCACTGCTTGTATCACTGTAAGTGGCCAGTGAATTGGGACACAGTGAACCGAGCCATCCAGCAAATTTTCTAGTCATAAACTGCAGAATCTATGGCATTTAACTGAATACAGTCTAGTTATAGATAAGCTTAGCTAGAAGTGATACAGATAATAGTTTGAATTCGTTTTCCTCTGAGGCATGAAGACTTGTGATCTGCCTGATAAACTTCAGCCCCTGCCCACATTGATGTCACAGTGTCTTCCATGGCCCAACACCTTTGGATTCCCTGAATACCTTCCCTTCCCTCATACTGGCCTCTGCACATGACTGTATAAGGTCTCTAGCTCTGACAGTCAGAGAAGTGACTCTGAGATGGAAGACGTCTCCCACATCCTCAATTGACACCTCTTAGTAATAAATCTACTTTTCTTCTAACAATATTTGTCCTCTCTATATTGGCCTTTGGGACTGGAATTTGAATCTGGGTCAGGCAAAATAATTTTTATATTTGTTCTACAGTTTGCTAAGCCTGAGGAAAAATTAAAGCAGGGCCTTTTGTGTCTCTCTCATAGGCTTACAACATCTGCATTTCCATCATTTTCAGAGAGCTGATATCACACTAATATAGTGTAGTATGAGTTTCTAGAAAGAAGACATTTCTCAAAAATAAGTTTCTTCAAGCAAAAATATTAGTTTTTATTCAAATAATTCAAGAAGATTTTAGGGCTCATATATTTCTAATGATTAGTTTTGTGTGACTGTATTCCTTATACCAAAATCAGTTTCTCTGAAACTATTTATGTGATCATGTTGGTATGTTCACTACCAGTTACTTATTTTATCTCAGCTTAAAATGTTTTTTAAAAGAGGAAGGAAGGGAGAGGAGGAAGAAACATGTTAAGAAGGAAGATAAGGAAACATTTTTATCTGTTCGTTTTTGTTTGTTCCCCCAGGTCCAGGATCCTGAACCTGGATCCTTGGACTTTACATGGTCTGCAGCCCAGATGCTGACTTAATGCCTGAGCCACAAGGGCATGCTAGAATTTTTATGTTGAGAATTAAACCAGGAAAATTAAATTAGTTCATGTCAATGTAATAATAGTAATGCTTGTAGATTTAAGTATAGAATCAAAGTCTCTAAGTAATTTGAAAATAGTGCTGAATATTCCTGGAACCATTTTAAGGAAACTTGGCCAATTGTTTAGTGTTGTGATAACTTAAGGAGGAACTCAAAATCTGGGAGTTGAGATCTGGTTGCAAGTTGACAGACTGTTACTATGTCAAGTTTACCTCCTCCCCACAGACCCTGAAAAGCACCTATTTAGCAACTATGAACTTTGGAAAGAAATGGGACCAACACCTTCACAAAGAGTTGGGACACACATGTCAATATATGGTAGGAGAAGCTGAACTGTCTTAACATCACACCATCTTGCTCAGAGACCCCAGAGCCACAGGGAGAGACCAGTGAAATCAACACTCTCCAAGACCTGAAGGATTTTCTCCACCAGCGTTCTTACCTGGGAACAAACTTTCAGTCACTGAACCAAAATCCTTGGCATGAGGGTGGAAAGAGGGATAAGTTCCTTGTGAAAGAGACACATTTTCATATAGTGCTGATATTATTGGCTGCCACTGCAGGAAAGCCCCAGGAGGAAACATCTGCCCTCTCCTCCATTAGCACACTTGTGCAGAACTGTTGGCACTCAGCTGCTGTTCTGTGCCAGAGACGGACACCCAGAAAGGCAGCACCCATGCAAATAGTTGGTAGGTTCCTGGTAAGGAGCATTGCACAGAAAAAGTAATTGGAAGGGCTCTATCAAAACAGCAGTTCCCACCAGCCTGGGACTATAGCTAAATAGCTTCTGATCTGCTTCCTGTTTCCTAGAACTTCCACCTCAAACCCCAGGGCTTATTTACTGACCCCCTGCTGGGACTACTGCTCCTTTGGAGGACTGAGGGATTTTAACAGGAGGTTGTACTCTGCCAAGAGCTGACTCCTTGTCTCCTGTGGCTTCTAGTGGGATTGTGGCCTACTTGCAGACCGAGCTAATGACTTTTGGGTCACTCTCCTTGAGCCTTGTTGTTCATGCCTGTGCCTCTGGGGAAAACCCCAGCATTCCCTACACCAAGTCCAACCCTATATGCTGGAGTCCCAGACCTCAACACAGAGTGGACTCTAGAACTTCAACGTTCCTGATGATATCACACAACTAAAGGAATACCTGAATTCCACACCAATGCCCAGGATGTATGCTGCAACTCGACACCCTCACACAAGGCCTTTACATCAGTGAAACCTAACCTGTATAATACAGAATGATAAAGAGATTGAAGAGACAGAGAAATACAAATGAAATGATGGACTGAACCCCAGGGGAATATTTGAATGTAACAGACTTAAACAACCTAGTGAAGACTTTTAAGCCATATTTTCAATGATACAGAAATCAGGAAAACAATGGAGGAATGAAGAAAGAGAACTATAACAAAGAAAGAAAATATGAGGCAGTTCCAAACAGAATCCATGCAGCTAAAGAACACAATAGGTGAATGAAAGAACACATAGAGGGGCTCAACAGTAGGTAGGAGGAAGACGCTGATAGAATCAGTGAGCTAGAAGATAAGATAGAACAGTGGAATATACCCAAGCAGGCCGGTTGAGGAAAAATGAAACCAAGAGAGCATATAAGGCCTATGGGATAAAAATCAAGAGGAATAACATTCACAGCATAGGGGGCCAGGAGGCGAAGAGGAAGAGAAGGGGGCAAAAACCATATTTGAATATCCCTAACCTGAGGAAGGAACAGGAAGCTCAAAGAATTCCAAATAAAAGAAACCCAAATATCAAAACACATTTTCATTAAAATGGCAAAAAGAAAGCATAAAGAGAGAATCTTTAAAGCAGTTAGAGAAAAATGAGTTTCATACAAAGGGGCCCCCTTAATTTTATCAGTGGATTTCTCAGCTGAAACATTTCAGACCAGAAGGAAAGGGCATGATATATTCAAAGTGCTACAATAAAAGAATTTCCACCCAAGGATACTCTATCCTGCTAGTGTATCACTTAGAATTGAAGAAGTGATAGAACACAGACAAAAGTATGTTGAAGAAATTCATCACCACTAAACCAACCTTACAGGAAATAATAAAGGAAGTTTAGAATAAAATGAAAAGAAACCCCACTTAGAAGCAGCAAGACATAAAAAATATAAAATGTGGGGAGGAGAGTAAAAATGTGGACTGTTAGATTGAATTTAAGACTAACTTGCTTTCACATTAAAATAGGTTATAAACAGAGAAATTTTATTTAAAGTTTATTTAAAGTTTTATTAACAGTTCAAACATAACCTCATACGTAAACATAATTCTCAAAACACAAACCCATAGAAAAAACAAAGGAGAAAATGAAAAGGGAAACCAAATACATTTCGAAGCATCTGAGGACATAAGAACAGTATTGAATAATCTTGATTTTGAAACACCACCTTACAATTATAAAGCAATAGGAAACGTCTAAGAGCTGCACATCATGAGGTGAACAACAGCGTGAAGGAGGGGGAGAGATTCTACCTGATGATCCAGAGGTGCTCTCAGTGTGGGGGTCTGACTGGCCCTGGCTGGGAAGGGTTCAAGCCTGTATGGGATCCCTGTGGTCCTGCCTGATCTCTCTGGTCACCTGGTGCCCTGGGGTGGGGGGCTGGCATTAGTTGACCTCTGGAGGCTGGGGTGGGGAGCCCCAGGAGCATGAGGGTCTGTGGGAAAGGCTGGAGTGAGGATTGGGCTGTGGTCAGTGTCTGCTCTGGGCGTTCTCTCTCCTTAGCGTTGGATCTTCTCTGCTGCAACAGCATGGCCTCCAGGCTGCCCTGGACTCTCCTCTCCACCAGGAGCTTCTCCCATCACTGGAAGACATGGGCTCTTTGCAGGGCCCTAACTGTGACCTCGGCCATCTTCCTTTGGTGACTGTGCGTGTGGCAGGTGGAGACCAGAGTCCTTTGGGCAGAGGTAAGTGTCCCCTGGATGAGCAGGCACTGGACCTCCTCCTCGGTCATTCTTCTCTGCAGCTGTAGGGACTGCTTGATGGAGCTTGAAGCTGAATTTGCTGTCTAGACCACAGGTTCTGAATCTTACCTTCCAGCTGGGAATTTTCAGAGTAAATATGCCTCCCAGGTGTCTTTGCTTCATGCTCCTCATTCCTCTGAGTTTCTTCTGGCCCCTGTCTGGCTACCTCCTTGTTATCTGGAACAGGCCTTCCTGTGTCTTCTCAAGGTCATCCATCTGCTGGCCTGGTGGCTATTGGTGCAATTGGTCCCCTCCTCTGTGACCTTGATCCCTTTTCCTCCTGAGGGTACCACCTCTGCCCGTGCTGTGGCCGGGACCAGCTTGGGCAGGAACTGCAGCAGGGCCCTGCTCAGGTCCAGCAGTTCTTGCACATGCTCAAGCATTTCCAGCTGTAGGTTTGGGTTCAGCAGCTGCATGCAGTCTTTCTCCTCCACCTTCTCCTGTGCTCTCTGCTTCCAGCGATCCAGCTCTTGGTCCAGCGGCACTGGCAGGTCCTGCAGGTCGTACTGGGAGTGCTTTCATCTGTAGGCCTGCTCCTAGAAGCTTCTGAGCCAGGATCCTTGTGGGGTGACTGGGGACCCTTCTGGGAAGCAGGCTCCTCCTTTCTCCTTCAAGGAAGGGCTCCTGATGAGCAGCTGGAGGACACTTCGCAGCCTCGTTCATTGAAGCCGAGGGAGGCTAGGTGACGTTGGGGCTACAGGCACCCTAGGCACCGGGAGGGTATCAGGAACTGGGCTTGTACTTCTTGGATGTCTCCCTTCAGCATCTCCCAAAGTTAGGCTGCCTACTAGGCCCTTTTCTTCTTCTCAACCAGATCAGCAGGTCATTGTCAAAGCCACCAGGGCAGCACATGCCAGGATCTCTCAGGGACACCCCAGTCTACCAACATACCCCTCACTCCATCAAACAGCATCAGCAGGGCTGCTCACAGCTGCCCTAGGACCCCCGGGCTAGGTACCTGCATATCTGCTGCAGGACTCTCCATGTCTCAGGAGGGCCTGGCCACTCTGTCAGTGATGCCAGCGGCTGCCTGAGTCCACAGGCGATGATGGTCATCAGAACACTTGGAGGGTTCCATCTCCAAGGGAACAAGTGCCTGGCAACTGGGATCCTCATAGTGCACCTGGGGGAGAGGAGGCCCTGGGTTCTCGGAGCCCTGTGTCCCCTCCCTGTGCTCACTGCCCAGGCAGAAAGTGACTTGACTGATACGTGCAGAGGGCATGGGGGCAGCTGATGCAGACTGAGCTTGGTCACTCTGACCCAGCAGTTGCCACAGCACTCCAGAGGGTCAGCTGGTGTCTTGTCCTCTCCTCTGTGGAGACTGTCACCAGTGTGGCCCCTCCCAGGAGATGTGATGATCACGGAACTTAGCAGTTTACTGGGTTGGGGGGCCGGTCACCAGGAGTGACGATGACACAGGCATCATGTCTTTATCCTCTGGGCCGCTGTCACACAATGACTGTCACTTCTGACAATGCTGAACCCCTCATCCTTCCTCCCCTGATGCTGCCTGTCTATGTCTCTGTCATTTCCAGGCCCTGCAGCTTCTCTGAGGAGTGTGAGCAGGCTGGAATCTTCTCCATCCCTTTTCTTTCTTCTGAGGAGGTCTTTCTATCAAAGGTGTTTTGTGTTGACAACAAATAGCTGGGTCTTGTGCTTTTGATCCACTTGGTTATTTTCTGTCTTTTAATTTCTGTATTCAGACCATTGATATGATGTTGATTATTGATAATTGGATTCCATCTTTGATTTTTGTTAGCATCTAATCATTGCCATTGTCCTCTTTCCCTCTGATTCTGTTCCTGCTGCTTATTGAGTTAGTTTTGTGACAATCTATAAAGGAACCCTAATCTACAGATGGAGTCAGAGGACTGTTGGACATCCAGGGGCTCTACCATCCTCATCAATCACCCCAAAAGGAGGGTCAATGAAAGTCATGAGCCCTCAGTTCCAGTCCCAGTAGGAAAGGAGTCTTGTTCATGAAGTAGCCCCCAGGGGAATCATCACTGAGAAGCTTTCCTTGTCTGAACTCTTCCTCTCTTCCCACAGACTTTCGTTTCCTCCTGCTGATGTCCACTTGTCCTGCTCTCTGTGAAAGCCTGTATCTGTACAACCCTCTCTGCTTGACAGACTCAAGAATCATTTAATAAAATCAGGTAGATCTGTTATTCCTGTTCAGTAGGAAGAAGTCAGGTGTTTCCTTAGTCTGAGGATACCGTTGAAGCCAAACAGCTTTGCTCTGCAGTGGAGAGTGGGCCTGCAGTAATCGCTGCTTTGTGCTGGCTTCACTGCCCTCCTTTCTGCCGCCACACATGAGCCTGCCTCACTGGCTGCCTGTTTTTTAATCACATGTGCTATTCAAACATCTATATAATTATCTTTTTTTAGGTAGTTAAATCAAACTATTACATGATGCAAACATAGGACTAACAACTATTCAATTGCATTTTGTTTATATATTTCATATTTTATATATATTATATATATTTTATTCATATTTTACAGCTAAGTGTTTAAGATAAGATAACTGATCATAAAATGTTGGAATCAAATATAAAGTTACACCACCTGTACTGAACATTTGCAGTGATTTGGAAGTCTGTTTGGGGTATAACGTGTATAGATTATGCCTTTAAGTCAGAAATGTTATAAAGATGAAATCTTCATTATGTGTATTCAGTCTTACAGTGTTTCTGCCCCTATGTGATCAGGACTTTCATATGTGTTTCCAGATGGATAGATGATCACTCCCTTGACACAATTAATTTGGTCAGTCTCAAAAGAAATAGGGCTAGAGGCAATTAAAAATATTTTTACATGAGATTTGTGATCTTATCAGTATAATACATTTAAAAAGGCATGATTTTCAGTCATAACCAACGTTCATTGATAAGTGAATGCAGTAAATTTACAAGTTATTTCACCAGAATATGTCAAGTGACAATTTTATTCACCTGGGCAAACTGAATATCATCATCTGTGTCATTATTTTAAAGCAAAATTTGACAAATAAAATGTAGACAGACAATTCCACAGTCAGGGTTGTAAATTTTAAGAAATATATCACCTGCTTTCTCAGCAATTAATAGAACTAAAAAAACAAAAGCGGCAAACATACAGATGTTCTAAACAATGCCATCAACCACTTTGACGTAAATGATAATTAATATTGACATTGCAAGTCACCTTTGTCAGAAAACTGTCTCAAGAATATAGCTGCTGTTTTTTTGTTTTTGATTAGTGCTGAAAATTATAATGGGCAGCAACTCTGGGAATAAGAAAGTCCTCTCTCTAAAGCACCTTCAAATCTGCAAATTGGATGTCCTCCTTTACAATATTTATCACAATAAATGTCAGATCTTAGTGCACACATTCCCCAGTGGATGGTGGCCTTCCAGAACTTTCAGGGAGATGCCCACATGAAGTCCCTGAGAAATCATCTGACCACAAAATTAAAAAAAAATCATTTTTGTCTTTTTTATGTAAACACCTGTTTGATGTCACAGGGTAATTGCATTCCTCATTTTCTTCTATGATTGCTTTACAGGTGTTCTTTAGATAATATTGTAGAAGTTTTTTATTTTAAAATATTCTTGAAGCCTTTAAGAGAGGCTGCCACACCACCCCAGTAAAGGCATAGTGTATGCGGCGATAACACTGGTAAATGGCATTAAAAATTATGGCAGAAAATATTATGGTAATGAGGGATTCTGATTTTCAGAGTCAACCAGTTCTGGAAATTTAGAATCTATTAGCTAATAAAAAGCAAGTGAAATTTATATTTTTCTTCAAAATCAGAAAGAAGGAAATGTTGGCACTTTCACAAGAAATCATGTTATTTTTTATATTTACAAAGAAAATATACTTAAAATTGTTTTTCTTATCAATTGTAATTGTGATATTCAATTTAGCTTCCACACAGAATGGATGTGAATAACTATGTCTTTGTGGAGTTTTGTGAATCTTCTTCTCATTTCAAGTTAATATTATTTTTGATAAGCCTCTCAGTAATGACTGGCATTCTCATATTATGAATTCATTCTCTTGAGGGACAGTTTAAAAAAGTGATCCCCTAATACAATAAAATACGCTATGGAAAGGATTTTGAATTTTATTTATTTATTTATTTTACTGTCTTTACTGCTAAAGACAGTAAAAACTTCTGAGAGTCAACAGAAGAATTTCTTTGGTATCACAGTAAGTAAAGACACAGTAAATAGTTTGTTGGGGAAAATTCTAAGCATGTCCACAGGCAGTACACCCAGAATTAAAGGGAGAGCATACAGAATCCAATTTATTTTCTAACTGATGTGCGGCACTCATTTCAACTTTGCATTTGTTGCTATGTCTTTTTAGCTGGTGTTAGACCTCTCAAAGGGAAATGCATGTCTTTTAAAATTTCTTAGTTTTAAGAATATTCCCAGTAAACTATTTCAAGACAAATACTCTGTAATATACAGTATATGCAAAATAAATGTGACTTCCTACGATATTAAATTAGTATTGCTATTTTATTAAACAAAACATAGAAGATAGCATAGAAGTAGAGACTTGGAAATCACCAGATCTAAAACACATATTATGGGAGACTATAAACACAAGAAAGTATTCTAGTTGTTACCTAACTCAGTTACCTTGAGAAATGGTATGTGTGCTTTAGCAGCAGAGACAAAAGTAATGTTTATTTAAAGCATGTTTTCTGCTTTCATTTAAAGTAGTATCCATTTTCAGTATAAAATTCAGAATCATATGTGATCATTCTCACTGACCTTCACACAGATCAGCCTTTAAATTTCCAGCAGTGATTTGCAAACATATATTATGCCACTCAAATTTACAGAAGCATTTTTGAAAATATTTTCACTGATTTTAGTGATTGATTAATAATGGGAAATGAGTAACAAGTAAGGAATAGTGAAATGGGAAATTTGAGGGCATTTTATGAAGAAAATATTTTAAGGAGGAGTGGATAAATAGCTTTCTTAAGTCCGTTCGTTGAGGTTTAAAATTCTGAAATGTTGTTACCACGTAGCAGCCAGACCATCTCAGAATTCATCGTAATTTCCCTTGAGTTTATTATTCATATTTAGGGATTAAAAAAAAAGTTTTCTCCAAAAGTTGGGAATGGCTTCCAGTGCCCATCAAAAACTGTCAATAACTATTTTTTCTTATCTAGAGTTTATGTTGAATTGACGGGAAAAAAAGTATAAAACATTTGACAGCATATTTAAACTCAGACAGTATATCATGGTAGATTCCACTTGTAATCTTGAAGAACAAAAATGGGATTATACAATGAATCAATTAAATATAAAAGGAGTAATATTAGGATGTAATCAATCAGTTAGAACTAATAATCATCCTAAGCTGTTACTGATTGATACAAGCATTTTCATACCTTGTTACCGGGAATGGTACCAAAAAGAATTAGAAAAAAAAAAAAACAAACAACCAGCGGCTCCTGGTGGCTCAGGTAAGAAGTAACCGAACACTTCTTCCTCTTCTCTTTCCCTTCCTGTCTGTCTGCCTACTTCCTTCATTTTTGCTTGCTTTCTTTCTCTTTAAAAATAAAAATATGGCCATACTATCATGAAGCTTACAGCCTAATAGGATAAATATATGAAAGTTATAATACAAGAAAAACTGTTATTTCAGTGTATATGAATGCAATAGATTAAATGAAGTGGCAAAGCATTTTAAAATCAGAATCCCGGACAGTTTTATAAATATATTGTCCTGTGCTGACCGCAGAAGCTTGAGAAAGATTTGGATCATGGATTTGCATGGTGCAGTGCAGGAATGGGTGATACCTTAATAGTTAAAGAAAAATGAGTAAGCTAAATAGTGGCAATTTGCTTGGAGGATATATAGCCTATCCAGCATGCTTGAAGAATGGTCCAAGGTATAGAAAAGAAGATTGAACTGATTATTAGGAGAACTGTATTTGAACTAAGCACTATAGCAAAGGCTATATTTCTATTTACAGATAACAGCGAAGGTTCATGCTCACATATTCCACTTTTGAATCCCAGTTATCTACTGTGTGGTGGAGGTTAATTCTCTATAAATTATAATTTTGTCATTAAAAACACATGAAAGTACTTATATTCCTTTATTAAGAAGGTTGAGACTATATGTTTAGCTTTATCACATAAATAATATGTATATATATATAAAGAGTTTAGTTTTATACATTATCTACATTGTAGAGAACACTCCTCCAGGTTTTCTGATTCTGTGGCATGTTAATTTATAACATAAATTATAACTGATAGCAATGCAAATTTTGACACATTGTTTATTTTGCATCTATGAGAGTCATTTCATTTTCCTTCTGGTATTTAATTCTTTGAACTCAATATTATTTTGCTAAGATGCATCCACATCTGTGTGTCTGTGGTTGATTTGTTTTGACTCAGATAACCTTCAGTCTGCTTATCCATATTTAAAAAAATCCAAATGTATAATACTTTGGCTAAGTTTATTATAGTCACAAAAGAAGTGGTAGTGTTGGGAAAGTTTTGCTTAGAATTTTATAACTTAGCACTCTCCTCCTGTTCATTGTTGCCTCCACAGAACCTTCTTCAGTGCCCCTTTTACTTCCTTATTTCTTAAGGTATAGATGAGAGGATTTAGCATGGGAGTTACCAGGTTGTAGAAGAGGGTGAGGAACTTGCCTTGGTCTTGGGAAGAGGTGTTTCCTGGCTGCATATACATGTAGATGATGCTCCCATAGAACAGGGAGACTACAGTGAGGTGGGAGCTACAGGTATTGAAGGCCTTCCGTCTCCCAGCAGCTGACTTGATCCTCAGCACTGCCGCAGCGATGTAGCCGTAGGAGACAAGAATAAGAGTGAGGGGCAGTAGGACAATGAGGACGGCAAAAGTAAAAGACAGCATTTCCACAGCACGAGCATCCACACAAGCCATCTTGATCAAGGCTGGCAGTTCACAGAGGAAGTGGTTGACTCGTCGCCGGCCACATCTGGAGAGAGTCATTGTTAGTGGAGACATGACAATGGCATTGACCAGTCCACTTCCCCAGGCCACAGCCACCAGTTGCAAACACAGCTGGGGGTGCATAATGACCATATAGTGCAAGGGTTTGCAGACTGCAGCGTAGCGATCATATGCCATGACTGCCAGAAGAATACACTCGATTCCGCCAACGGCAAGGAAAGAGAAGAGTTGGACAACACAGCCAGCATAGCTTATAGTCTTATCAGGTCCCCAGAGGTTGACCAGCATCTGTGGGATACAACTAGTACTGAAGCAGAGATCTAGAAAGGAAAGATTTGCCAGAAAGAAGTACATTGGGGTATGAAGTCGAGGGTCCAATATACACACAAGGATGATGGTTGAATTTCCAAACACAGCCACTGAATACAGAATAAAATTTACGGTGAAAAGCACCATCTCCAGCTTGGGACGATCAGAGAATCCCACTAAGATAAAACCATTCTCTGAGCTGTCATTGGATTTTTCCATTGTCCTCCTTTTATATCATCTGTATAGGTAGTGAGAATAAAATGAAGAATATTTGATCTATATTTTCTAAAGACATTAAATATAAGGATTTTCAAGGAACATATGAGCCATCAAGTCTAGCAGTCCATTCCACATTAAAACAGCTGCTTCTTAGCCACATAAGATTTCATCATTTGGTTGAGTACATAAGGTAAATTATTTCATTATGTGAAAACTCCAACTTATAATCATCATCCTTTTACTAAGTAGAATTTTTCTTCCTTATTCATGACAAAGTGTTTTTGACTTTATTCAATATATGTAATATTTAATCTACTCATATGACAAACATTGAAATATTTTCAGGCATTTACAAATCTAAATTAAATTTTCTTTAATTCAGGATATTAAGTTTTCATCAATGATTCTTCATATTATAACTTTATAAGGTGTTTCATCCACCCTAGTAGCTCCCCTCCCCACAACCTTCAATGTTGACATGACTTTCTGGACACGTGACTACCAGGGCTAAGCCTAGTATCCAAGATAGGATTTAAATGTGAGATACAGGGAAGCTATCATCTACCATGATCTGGATTATTATAGTTTATTAACATATAAAATGCATTTATCTCATAGTGTCAATGCTACCTTTAACTTAGGTTATAATTTTTATCTACTAAATGTCCCAGTTCTTAGTCTCATGAAATGCTGACAACTCAGATCCCTGTCATTCATTTCTTTGTAAGAAATAGAATTCTGCAGTTTAGATTGCCAGGAGGATATTTTGTCCAGTAATAAAATGACAGCTTTAGATATCTTTGCCTTCTGGGAACCTTTTAGAAACATCAAAGCAATTTGCTTAGCTTATATGAGAGAGATGTATGGCAATAAGGATGACTGGAAAGAGAAGAAAGGAATGTATAAATAAGCAACAGTTTCAAAAAGCAAATTGAAAATGATACCTTCATATGGCTAACAATAAAGAGAGTCAGAGCAATAAAAAAGAGTCATAAATGGGATAAAAAAATACTAAGGTAATAATGAAATAACCGAAAAGAGAAACAAGGTGAAAACATCAGAAAAGCAGGTATGGAAGGAAACACACCACAAATCTGTACTCATGTTGTTACTTGGATAACTTAAGCATACATAACAAAACTAAAATTATTAAAGGGACATTACACATTGTTTAAACTGCTGTGTGATCTAGAGATTCAAGGGGTTACTTCTACTGGTTATAGTTTATTAGGAAACTGGGAAAAATGCAGTCAGAATTTTGATTTTCAAATAAAAACATCTTTGGTGAAAACATCACAACTTTAAAGTTCTTATGGTAAATTTATGTTCCACTGTCAAATACATATACCAAAGGAAAAGAGAGGAATATTTCTATAATTTTTTCTAGTCATTTAGGCTTACCTGGTTTCAACTTTCCCAAGGGACTTAGAGAGAACACATATCAGTATTTTTCCTCTGATTTGAATTTGTTATCTAGGATTTTATGGAAGATTGAGCAGTTAATATAGGTAGAAATGTTATGGTGATATGAAACTAGTGAACCAGAAATTATTTAGAAGTAGTTATAAAGATCTCAACTTATCAAGAAATCAGATGACAAATCCCAAACTCTTCCATGAATTGAATTTTAACTACCTCTTGAAGGTAAAAGAGTTGTTAAAGTTATGTGATTCCTTTTTCTCATAACTTGACTAAAGTGAGAGAGTAATGGTTTATTTCTACTTTAGAGAAAAATAAAATGGAGTTATTGCCATGGGGTAGTAAATTGGGGAAAAGAAGCAGTTCTGAAAAAAAATAGCCTTTGTTTTCCTCCTCTGTCTACCTAGTTTTGGGTCAAATACCCAGTCTTCTGGAGGCTTTCAGGAACTGTCAATCAGAGCTGGAAGACAGACTTACTGCTGACCCTAGAAGATAAGCAATGCAAATGTGGAAGCTCTTATAGACCCAGATAGGAAAAATGGAGGACTAATTTCTTAGCACCAAAGATGGAGCCTGGAAGTTGAAATAACTTGTTTTCTTAAGATCACAGGGACTACACACTCCTCTGGGTAATTAGCTGGGTTTCAGTAGAGAATAGACGAGCATATTCTTAGGGGAAATCTTGGAATAATATCAGGTCACTGAGAATCAAATTTCTTAGATATTTTTTTTGTTGTTGGTTTCTGTCTCAGGCCACAGATGTCCATAGCCTGAAATTTTTATCTTTCATTCCTACAGTAAAATATTCCTGGTGTTTGATAGGGCATAAAGATCAAGTTTAAACATAATGCAAATAAGAAAAACCTTTGAAAACCTCAGTCCTTAAATGGAAATGAGATTTAGTTTGTTTTCTGCGGAAAGCATTTAAAAGTCTAAATTGTTTCTATTTTAAGATAATTTTTAATTATAAAAAATTATAAAAATACTTTTATTTGATTTGGTTCATATGTTTGGTTTCTCTGTGTACTATATGGGTAAAATCATGTGATATTTATTTCCTGCTTCTGACTTATTTTGCTAAGCATAATTTCCTCTAGTTTCACCCATAATGTTCCACATGGCATGGTTTCATCTGTTTTTATAGCTGTGTATTATTCCATTGTGTATATATTTCACATCTTCTTTTCTGGGTTCTAAGGTTGCTTCCAGCTCTTGGTTATTGTAAATAATGCTATCATAAACACAAATGTTCAAATATCTCTTCAAATTAGTGTTTTTTGGGTACATACCCCAAAATGAGTCATGTGGAGTTTCCATTCTCAATTTTATTATAAATCTCCATACTCCTTTCTATGATGGCTGCACCAATTTACACTCCCACCAACAGTGCATAAATTTCCTTTTCTTTGCATTGTCAACAGTACTTGTTGTTTCTAGTCTTTTGCAAAACATTCTCATATGTGTGAGACAATACCTCATTGTTATTTTGCTTATAACCTATTTTAAATTGAAAAAATGTTAATCTCAAATTCATTCTAACAGGCCACATTATTACTCTCCTCCCTCCATTTTATGTTTTCGGTGTCTTGCTTCTTCTGTTGGGGTTTCTGTCATTTTATAGAAATTCTTTCAGTATTTCTTGCAGGTCTGGCTGAATTCCTTTAACCTCTTTTTATTTGAAAAGTTCTTTCTCACTAGGTCAGTTCAACTTGATAACCTAGCAGGGTAGAGTATTCTTGGTTGGAAGCCCTTTTCTTTCAGCACTTTGAATATAGCATATCATTTCTTTCTGGCCTGTAAAGTTTCTGCTGAGAAATCCGCAGTCTTATGGGGATTCCTTTATATGTGACTTGTTTTTCTCTAGCTGCTTTCAAGATTCTCTCTTTATCTTGAATTTTTGTCACTTTGATTACAATGTGTCTTAGTATAGGGCTGTTTGGGTTTAGTTTGTTCGGAGCTCTTTGAATCTCTGGATCTGGATGTCTGTTTCCTTCCCCAGATTAAAGAAATTCTAAGCTATTATTTCTTCTATTATGGTTTGTGTCCCCTTTTCTCTCTCTTCTCCTTCTGGAAACATTATGATACAAATGTTTCTCTTGATTTTATCCCATAAATCTCTTATGCTGTCTTCATTTCTTTTCATTCTGTTTTTCTCTCTGCTGGTCTGTGTGGGTGTTTTCCGTTGCCCTATTTTCTAGTTCATTGGTTTGATTGGAAATTTCTTCTAGTCTATCAGGACCCTGTACTGTGTTTTTCAACTCAACTATGGTATTCTTTAGTTCACCTATTGTTTTCTTTATTTCTATGAGTTTTGTTTGGGAATTTCTTATATTTTCTCTGTCTTTGCTGTAGATCTTATTTTGTTCATTCATTGTTTTCTTGATTTCAGTAAGAACCATCAAGACCATTGCTTGAAAATTTTCTTCAGGTAGTTTACGTAATTCTGTTGCATTAGTATTTTTCTTTGGAGTTTATTTTTGTGCCATTATTTGGGATAAATGTCTCTGTCTCTTTGTTTTGGTACCTTGTGTTTATTTCTGTCGACAGACTAAAAGCCATGCTTTTCTCTGTCTTGATGTAATAGTATTGTGCTAAGATTTCAGGTTGCAGATTACAGGCCTGGGGCAGGAGCTCTAGCTTCCATGTCTTGGGGGCTTTAGATTGCAGGAAAGCAGGCAGGTCAGCAGCAGCCCCAGGCAGGGGAGGAATTGCTGGGGTTTTTTTGTTTTTGTTTTTGTTTTTTAACTCTGCTGGAGTCTCTCTTGTGATCCTCCCTGAGAAAGCTGGCACAACAGAGCTGGAATATCCATAAACTGAACTTTGAAGGAAAGCACTCGACTTCCTGTGTTGGTGTTACAGGCCCTGGCTGCCTGCTGCATTTCCAGGTGATAGCTGCCCTGGTAGCCATGAGTACTGTAACCAGGAGAACAAACTATACCACTGCCAGCAGCAAGCACTGCTGGTGGCAGAGGGGTGGACATTTTGACCTCTGACACTGTTCCAATATGGTGTTCCCCAGTGTGATACTAACTCCTACATGGCATCTGCCAGTGACAGCACCACACAGACAAAAGATTCTGGAAGGACACCCAGCAGTGTCTCTGGTCACTGGAAGAATATCTCTTCTTTCTTATTCATCCCACTGAAGTTCTTGGTTTAAGAAATGAAATTCCCTCATTAAGTCTATGCATACTTCATCTGTTCCGAGATCTCTATCCCCAGAATCCTACTATTTTCTAAAGGAAAGCTCCTTTACTTTCCATACCAGGTTTATGTGCTACCTTTTAGAGTATAGTTCTTAGGTTCTGGGACACCCGATGTGGAGTAAGCCCTTCAGTCGCTGGGAAGACGCTCGATGTCACTGGTGTCCCTCTCATCCCTGCAGCAAGCCTAGGAATACAGGGTTTTGTTTTTTTTAAGACTGTTGTCTGTATCTAATACAATTTTGTTGTGTCTTTGGAGAGAAATTGAACTCACAAGATTGCTAGTTCACCATCTTAGGTGTCGCGATGTGAACTTTAAAGCTTACATTTTTTCCCCAAACTGATGTTATTTGAAACTCACGAATAATCCTAAAAAATGGATTTCACAAGCCAAACAATTGTATGTTACCTGGGTTTTAAATTGTATCATTTTATAGTTGTGAAAGTAAGAATAAACTATTATGCAACAAATTATAGTGGCTCACTAAGTTTCCAAGCAAACCCTGCTAATAGTTTTTGAAAAGAGATAAAAAAATATTTATAACACATTTGTGGAACGAATTGTAAATACTTTTAGTCATCAAAGACATTTTTTCAATAAATAATTTTTTTTTCCAAATAAAGAAGGATTGAGCTTGCGTGGAGTAGACACATAAGAAAAGGATAATGAAATAAAATTCATTGAAATAGTAATGCATAGGGTCCCAAAATACATTAACTGTGTCCAACCATACTTAAATATCACAAATCAAAACAACAATGAGGTATAATTTTTCTTCTATCATATCACAAATTCTTTTCATTTTGGTAATATTCCAGTCATGAGGATATGGGAGAATAACACTCATACACTATGTGTGGGGATATGTCAGGTTTAAATTTTTGGATCATAGTTTTACCAAATTTAAATTTAATGAAGGTACAAGTTTTTGATCTAATAATTCTACTTTCAGAATTTATTATTGGAGTACTTCCATACATATATAAAGATAAATAAATATGTCTACACCAAATCGCAAAAAAAGGATGTATGTGTTGATATGGAAATGCAAATATATTAAATCTTTTCTAAGTAGATGATACATTAACTAGTGAAAGTACATTTATTAAGTATATTGATTATATTAAAATTAAATTAACTATATATTTTAAAATATATTAAAATTAATAAAATTATGATATAACTATGTGCTAAGTATAGAAGACATATTAAGCTTTAAAAGAAAAATAATGTTTCTAGATTTCAGATATAGTGCATTCCCATTTCTATGGTTTATATAAATATGCAAAAATAGTTGGAATTTGTAGAAAGTGGATTTCCAATTTTTCACTTATTCTTCCAAATTAAAAAAAAAGGTATGCCCTGATGACTTAGTGGATAAGTCTGCTACCTCTGGCTATCATAGTCCACCTACATCCCAAGGAATTGGGTTAGTGATTTGGCACAGCATGGGCAACAAAGATGAAAAACTAAATGAAATAAAATATTTCTTCCCCCTCTTTTTTGCTGCCTGCCTGCTTGCTTTCGTTCTTGTCTGCACCTTCCTTATTGAAAAAAAGTTAATATATAACCACATAAAAATGTAACATATAACCATGATCATATATTTCTTTAAACTTTAAAAAATTAAATGCAATTTTGAAAGTAAATAGAATAATTAAGTTTGACTTTAATATTTAGGTTTGGCTCTAGAGCAATCTTAACCTCATGAAGAATGCACATACTGGCATTTCATTCTTATAGTCTGAAAATTATTGCTGTCAATGACATATATGTATAGAGCCCATGAGTCTGTGACACAGGATCACCATGATCCAGAGCTTTCCATTTACATCAATGTGCCTCGTTCACATTAATGCAGCCACATCATCAATCCACTATCCATCAATCAACTATTTCCTTACAAAACCCAGAAGTGTGGTAGGAAATAATTTTGACCTCTTTCACAGATTGACATTTAGGTAGAGAAAGCAAATGTTTTCTGAAAAGCATTTGTAGAACTAAGACCAGGTTACAATTTGATTCATAAAAATCTAGTAGTTTTCATTAGATATTTGCATGTTCCCTCTCAATTAAACTTCACTTTGATTCTGTGGGTTCAAGTGCAACCTATAAACACAGTACTACAAAAGGTCTTGTACACAAAATACTAGGCTTAGTGCTTTGTTTTGTTTTTGACAAATAAACTTAATTTTTTTCTTGATATTTTTAAAGGTAGTGGAATAAATAGGTTTGGAGGCAGAGTAGATATAAAAATACATTGTTTTTTTACCTTTAAATATTTTTTAGTTTTTACGTAAAAATTAAATTAATGAATCTAAATAACTAAGAGGAAAATGCAGATTTTAAGTCATATTTAAAACTTTTCCTTGTTTTCTAAGTGAAAAGAAAATATAGGCTACTTACTATTTCATTAATCAATTGACTTATTTTCCTTGCTAATGGTATTCTAAAACAGATAAGAAAGTAAAGATAGAATCACAGACTGGAAAAACTGATGAATGAGAAATGTTTGGATCTATTGATAAAAGTGATTTTTTTCATAGACATTTTTTGCTTTTTGGTAAAAGTGAAATATGGCTACTTTTATTCATGTGATTCCCTCTGGATTAGTGCAGAAAATCTTAGGGGATTCTGGAAGATGAGGTCAATGAAAAGTATTTAAAACTAAAGCAGTCAGGAGAGCTATCTTCAGCTTATACAGTTTTTTATAGAAGTTGGAAGAGCCACCCCTAGGGATCTCATTATAATGATTGTTAGAATGAAGTTACTGCTAATGATCTTGCTTTCTCCTTCTCCACAGGGATCTGGTACTTGGAAGAGTAGAACTGATTAACATGTTCTCCCCATGCTGCATATAATTATTAAAAAGTTTCAAATGAGCTTCACTGTAATTCACAAAGTAGAGCAATCTCTAGGGTTATCTCTCTTAGAGGAGAAACACTCAATTAAGGACCAACTGCAATGGGAGCAAAGGAATCAGTGCCTGTCACTGAGTGTTGCCTTAGTTTACAGTTACCTCTCAGCAGTCCTGGGGGTTTACTCAACAATGTCATTTGCACTGTCACGTCTCCACTTTCCAAATATAACTGGAATAATCATTCCCTCACTTTGATATGTCAGGGGTTTGGTGGAGTATCTTGGAGAGCTATTCTCTATCAGTGACTTTACTTTTCATGGTGGTTAATCTATATTTGCTTTTCAGCAATGATTCCCATAAAATACCAAATATTGAATTGAATTACTCTGGAAATGCAATAAACTTTTACTCATCAAACACATTTGCAGGCGTTGTGAAAGACACTGGGTATATAAGTAAATGTTATGTATCTGTCCTTAAGGATCACACAATACAGAAGAAGGTAAGAATGGAGACATTACAAGTTGTATGAAAATTGCCATCTTATTCAACACAGAGAAAAAGATAAACATTGGATTGTTGACTCTGTTGCATTTGTTAATGTCATTATTTTTCACCCATTTTCTTCCCATTACGTAATGTGTTCACTGCTGTATTCCTAGCAAAGAGTTAACAGATAGTGCTCGATAATATTTGTTGATTATATCAGTTAATCTATAAAGTGATAGTAAATGTAATATGCTGAAAATTTTCTGTCCTTTACAGTGACAGCACTTTGAAAAATAAAGGTAATTTTGATGAAATAAAGTCTGAGGGTAATTATTATAGTATTGATCTTTATATGGACAAAAAAATAGTGGCTACCCTTATTTCTTCTTCATGTATCTCTATTTACTATAAGCAAATAGTTCTTAATTTATTGACCTAGTTACATGCATGCGGTTGTAAAATAAAATGAACAAAAATAAATAAGTGGAAACAGATGATACATAATAAAATTGAAGATTTGCATATACCATGTTCCAGAAATTCTGCACATATAAAATAACTCTTCCACACATACCCAACAGATAGATATAGTGATGGTGATAGCGGTTTTGTTTGTAATAGCAGAGAGCTGGAAAGTACCAAGCTGGATATCATTTAGAGAACTGATACATTGCTCTTCATTCATAAAAAAAAATACTGTAGAACAGAAAATGTCAAAATGGGTGGATCTCACATGACATTAAATGAAAGTGAAAAAAAGTTTCGCATTGGTTGGAGTGATTGTTCAGAGAGTTATAAGCCATGTTCACAGTTTAAATTTTATGAGTAAACCATTACTATGATTTATGGCTGGAACATGCCCTTAGCAGATATACATTTTAAAAAACTTTTTTAGTATTTTATTGCAGTAACTTCGTTTTACAAATTAAAATAAATCCACATGTGTAGGCTACACATATGTTCAATTTCCCCATTCCTCAGATACATGTCAACAGTCCCTGCCCTCCACCATATCACCACATATTCTTCACCATTGTCCCATGGTTTCCTCCACCACTTGTCCCTTCCCCCTGTCCTATTCCCTGTTGGTCCATAGGTTGGTTTCATTTCATTGGTTCCTTTGTTTTGCCTATTCACATTCCACCTGTGAGTGGAATCCGGTTTCTATCTTCTTGCTTTTGACTTATTTCATTTAGCATAAACCTCTCTATTTCCATTCATGTTGATTCAAATGACAGGATTTTGTCTCTTCTAAGGGCTGTGTAGTATTCCATTGTGTATATGTACCACATCTTCTTTATCCATTCAACTGATACTGGGCACTTAGGTAGTTTCCAGTTGTTAGCTATTGTGAATAGGGCCACAATAAATGTGGGGGTGCATATATCTCAGCGAATTAGTGTTTTTGTATCTTTTGAGGAAATATCCAGTAGTCGAGTGGCCGGATCATATGGGATTCCCATCTTCAACTTTTTGAGGAATCTCCATACAGTTTTCCAAATTTGTACCCCCACCAACAATTTAAAAGTATTCTCTTTTCTCCACATCTTCATCAACATTCCAGATCTTTGGAAAATAGCCAATCTCTCAGATGTAGGTGATATCTCATTGTTTTGATAGCCAGCAAGTAGGAGCATCTTTTTATGTGCCTGCTGGCCAAGCAGATGTACATTCTTATTGATGTGTGGGGTAAATTTGAGGAAGAAGGTTAGAGGCACAGGAGAGAAATTACAAATTGTCAGTAACAAATGAGTGACAGGGATAAAAAGTAATAAATTCAAGAAATAAAGGATATTGAGGAGGATAAACTAACAAGATTAATTATTGCAATAAGAAAAAGCACTGACTCATGAGTGATGCATGTATTTCTTGTCTGATGAACTGAATGTTCTCCTTAATCTCAATTTCACACATATCTCTCTCAAGAAAAATCTCTTCTTTTCCCAGTCAATGTACTCTTGAAACAACTCTAATTATCCTTCAACCTCTTCAATCTACTGATTCTACTATTTTTTAAAATTTTCATCCTTTCAATCTTTCTCTTTCTTCCTTTGTCAAAAATTGCAGTATCACAAATTTGGTTAAATTTCACTCTCTGCCAACACCATTCCTCTCCTAAATGACTGGCAAAAACTTAATAAGACTAGAGAAAACTGTATAATGATCTTTAATAGTCTTATTTCAATTCTACAACCACTATTTCACCACATCTCCTAATTCCTCACATAACTAATACCTCGTTGCTCATTCTCACTTTCAGTTGATGAAGTTTTTCCTAAATTTACTGAGAAAGTTAAGTCAGTCAGAAGCAAACTTGCAGACTTCTGCCATTATCTTTATCACCTGCCAGCATCTTCACTCATATACTCTGCCTTCCTACTTGTTTTCACAACTGATTTCTCATCCTCATAACAAAAGTCTATCCCTCAGTTTTTCACTATATCTCATTCTACCTCATCTACTTATGGTTATTACTCCAGAAACTCTCCCATCTTTCTACTATGTGCTCATTTTCTCACATTTTGCTGCATCAGTCTCAAGAGGAAACAGATAATACCATTAATTTTAACAGCTTAAAAAAAAAGTCCAGACTCCACTTTTCCCACCAGGCACAATTCTAATAATTTATTCCTCTTCACAGAAAAATGTCTCAGAAATAAATTTTATTTCTCTCATTTACTTTCAAACTTAACCTGGCCTTTGACCTCATCACTATGCAGAAATAGCTTTTATCAATATAACAAGTTGCCTCCAATTCACCAAATACAGTGGTGGATTTTATCTTACATGACCTACCAAAAGCATTTGATTCAACTTGTCACATTCTCCTCCATATTACACTTTCTTTACTTGACTTTTTCCATCAATGAATATTAAGTATATGCTGTGGTAGATGGGAAGGGGAAGAGAGGTGGGTGTCTTTCAGGTCATAGGTCTCTGAATCATGAGAACCCATGTAGTGACTAAAGCATACGAGATATTACTAGACTTTTCTTTGGATGCCAGAAATGCTAGAGATTTTGAAGATGTCTTTTTCTTAGAAGGGTTGAGCGTTTTTTTGCATGTGTGCAGGAAGTGAAACAAACCAGTATTTAGTGATCATAAGAGGGGACTACAGTTGTTATAAGTGCGGCTCATCAATTATTTCCATTACTCATATCTTATGTGCATGTGCACTTCACTGTCCAATTAAATTTAGGTTTGACCACAATATTAGATTTGGTCAAAGAAATGTGAGCAAAAGTATAATTTGCCACTTCTGGGAATAAGTTTTAAAAGTCAGGTTCCCACTGCTACAGAAATCATGAAAACACAGTCAAGGTCACAAATCTCTGCTGTTTTGACCCTGAGTGACTTTGATAAACAGAACTCCTTAAGGACCCTCACTAGATATGCAGTATTAAAGAGAAATAAGCCTTTTCGTGTTAAATTCTTGTGTTTGCTGTTGCACCACTACATAGCAGTTGCGTGTGTACACCCATGTTTTTTCACAATCAGCAGGATGTCATTGGTGCAATGGCTAGATATGGTATTCGGTTGGTTTACCCAGTGGTCAGGTGAGTTAACATCATTCATAAATGCATACCTTGTGCATGTGGTTCAAGTTGTTCCTAAATCTCTCTCTTGATCAAAATGGAAAAGAGTTATTTGTTACATCAGTGGGTGCTTATCTTGTAGTCTCAAGGGCTTGATTAGTTTGATGTAGCAAAGGCACTGCCTTCAGCATAACATCTGTGTTTGGGACTACCACTTCGTTAAGCCTGTAGAAATTTGCCTCCAGTTTCCAGATCGAAGGTCTGAAGGAGTCAGACTGGCAAAATTAATGAAGATGAGAGGAACTATAATATCTGCATCCTTTAGGTTTTTTATAGCTCTGCTGATTTCTGCCATCCTACTCAGATAAATATTGTCGTAGACTAGATATATAGGTCATTGGGTTGGAGGCGGGGTGGAGGGAACTAGGCCTTCCATTATGATAACTCTCTTTTTATTTTTTAAGGAATGGTGCAGGTAGTAATGAAAGCAAGCAGATAGGCAGGCAGGAAGAGAGAAGAGGAAGAAGCGTTTTATTTTATTTTATTTTATTGTGCATCTTCATTGTTCTCCCTGGCCTGGCACATGAATCTGAGTCCTTGGGATGTATGTGAACTGTGCTTTTCCAGAGGCAGTTAACCAAACCACTGTTCCATCAGGGTGTGCCCCATTATTGTAACTCTAGAAACCGTGGCCAAGGACCCAATTTGGAGGTTATTTTATCAAATATATAAATTCCAATTATACATTTGAGGATTGAAGAAATTACCACTACATGGGATCATGGTTTCATTGGACCTATTTGGAGACAGGTTTTAGTTAGGAATCCATTTATCACCTGGTTCCCAGAGCCTAACTCTCTAACAAGGGGTCATGATGCTGCTTTGAGTCTCTAGATATCAATGCTAGTTCAGACCCTAAATCCTTCAAAATGCCTAGAGATTTTCCTTTCCTATGTGTCTACAGTCTAGAAAGGTTTAATCCAAAAGACTGAAAATATCATGTGTTTATTAGGATGAGGTTAAATTAGAATCCTCATATGTTGTGGAAGAAATAGAAAATGACAAAATCACTTTGGAAAATAGTTTGGTAGTCTTTGGTAGTCTATTAAAAAGTTAACTATAGACATGCCATACAACCTAGTATTTCTACCCTTATTTACTCACAATAATTTAAAATATGTATCAACCCCCAAACTGGTATATGAACTTTAATACAAATATTGTAAGAATAATCAGAATTAGAATCAATCATAAAGTATATCAATTGGTGAACAACTGTCTCCATTTACTAAAAATCACTAAGTGGTAAAAATCAAGCTAATATGTTCTTTAAACAGATAATAGTCTTTATAGCTTCGGATATATATAATTATATATCTATAATTATTTCATTCTCACCTTTAAACATTGTAATACATCAGAATTCTTTTACTTTAGTCATTATTTTTGTTCCTAAATTAAATTTCTTTTTATTTGTATTCACAGAATCACAGTATTTCTGATACTACAAACCATGTAATTCAACCACACCTCCAGTATTTGAATATCATGTAAACTGTCTCCACAAAATAATCATGTTTGAATAATTATTGCTCAGGAAATTTCGTCATTTATCAAGTAGTCCATTCCATGTTTACCTCATATTGTGAACAAGTCCTTCCATATACTGAATCAGTATATTACCCATATAACTTCTTTTTAGTTCTTTTACTGCTCTTCTACTTGACATTTTCCCAAATATTTCAATATATATGCCATTTTTGTTCTCCATTTTTTCCTTTAATCCGGATTAGAAATGGTTATCATGGGTATAATTTTGTTCTTCCAAAAATTAAAAATAGAAAAACTTTATGTGATCCAGAAACTCCAATTACACATATATATGTATATATATATATATACATATATTATATACCTGAAGAACTGAAATCAGAGTCTAAAATAGATATCTGTATACCCATAGTTATAGCAGCAGTATTCCTAATAGCCATAGGTGAGAGCAAGCCAAGTGTCTATTGATGGATGAATAGTTAAAACAAAATGTGGTATATTCACATGACAGAATATTAATTAGTTTTAAAAGGGGATAATTAGTGAGATTAAGTCAGATGGCAAAATACATTGTATGATCTCATGTGGCATATAGAGAAACCAAATAAATAAATGAACCAAATCAAAAAAAAGAGAATTTTAGTTTTTAAAACCAAATGAGTGGTTACCGGAAGGCAATGGGGAAGGAGGAGGGAAAATGGAGTACAAGGGATCAATTACATGGTGAAGACTAGAACTGGACTGGTGGTGGTTAATGCATTATATACAGATATTGAATTATAATGATGCACACATTAAAACTGTATCATGTTATGATGTAATTTTTCTTCAATAGAAATTAAAGAAATTTAAATGAAGTACATTCTGAAATGCTTACAAGATGGATTCACTTTTAAGACACTAAACTAAGTGAAATAAGCCAATCACAATAAAAATATTTAATGATTCCATTCTTATGAGTTACCTAGAGTAATCAAAATCATAGATACAGAAAGGATAATGGTGGTTGCCAGTGGCTGGGATGAGAAGAGAATAGGTAGTTATTTTTTAATCGGTATAGGATTTTAGTTTTTTGAAGATGAAGAATATTCTGAATATGGGTAGTGGTGAAGGTTATGCAAAAATATGAATGCACTTAATGCCACTGAATTGTACACTCAATATGGTTAAAACAGTAAATTTTATGCTATGTGTACGTGATCACAATCTGAAGAAAGCAATATTAAAAATACATTTTCCTTAAAATTGTTTGGATTAGGAAAATAAATCTTAGAATTGCAAGAGTTGAGTTAATTCAGTTTATATATCTTAATGTAAGCAAATCATTTATATATTTAATCATAACAATGTAATTGATAGCTTAATTATAGAATTTACCTTTAAATCATTTTATAGTACTATAAAATTATATAGCAGTATACATTCCAGTATAAAATTAAATCTGGGCATGCTCTGATGATTTAATGGTTAAATGTGCCTGACATAGTTCACATACATCCCAAGGACCTGAGTTCCAGACCTGGGGCTGGGGGCGAGGTGGGGGGAACAACCAAAATGAGCAACTAAATGAAATAAATTGAAATGCTTCTTCCTCCTTTGTATTTCTGCCTGCTAGTCTCTTCTCACCTTCATTCCTGACCACACCTTAAAAAAAAAATCACATCTGGCACTCACTGGTGACTCAGGTGTTAAGCCTGGAATTGGAATGCAGTCCATGTAAAAACCCAAGAATCCAGGTTCAATGACCCAGTGCCAGAGAGAACAACCAAAAAATAATGATCCCACCTGCCTGCTTGCCTTTATTCCTGCCTTCCTCCCTTCCTTTCTCTTTAAAAATAAAAATCAAGTCTAGCAGTATAACATTAATTAAATCAATTAAATCAATTGTTCATTAAAATATTAAAAGCTATTTCAATTTTGATTTCCATCCTCATAACTTACCAAATTTCAGTGATATTTGTTCTAAAATGCACATTTGCTTTAGATATCTGATATATCATTTATTTAGACCTTTAACAATGAATTAATTTTCAGTGAAGAAGGTATTATCTTGTGTTTTCAATATACTACTATATTGTATCCATTTACTCTTTTAATAATGCTTATTTCTAATATGAAAGAAGGAACTGAAATAAGAAGTGGTAAATCAGATTTATTTCTCTTATCTTTAGCATTATATCATGACAAAAATATAGTATTACTGTGGGTTTAAAATATAAACATGAAAATGCATTTTTCAGTTATTATATTTTCTATATGTTTAATGTATTGACAAAAGAAAATAAGGGAGAGAGAGATAGCAGAACATTAAAAAAACAATTATATGAATGAATCACTCAACAATCAAAAGAACCAACTGATAATGTAAGCTTACACTGCCTCCTTAGCACACTGATGATTTCTACATGATTTCTAAATACAGTAAAAGGTATTGTTTGGTCTATGTTCTCTAAACATAAGGTAAGGCCACTAAAATGTAATATCACTGTTGTGCGAGAAAAGTATACAAAACAAGGAGTAATTGAAAAATCATTATAAGATGCATTATTTTGAAATCTAGGCTGTGTTTTAGGGTTAAGAGAATAGTGGTAATATTGATAATTGGGAGAATTACAAGAAAAATTTCTATGAGAAAAATTATCTAGATGAGACAAACACTTAGAATTTGATCTATAAAAGAAGTAAAAAGGGATGCATTCATTTAGGAAGAAAACACGGGTATAGAAACATGACAAGAGAATGGAAAATATGGATACAATTCCAAAAAACATTATTGTTATTTTTATTGCAGTGCTGACATGGAAGTGATACTAAAATTTAAAACTAGGCTTGTTAACTTCAGACCCAAATTTAAAGTGGTTGCTTTTCAGGGTTTCAGTAAACCTTCTCTTAATTGTATGAAAAAATATTTTTATATGTGTGTGTGTGTGTGTGTGTGTGTGCGTGCGCGTGTGTACATGTGACATTACCAGAGAGAGACTTTCTGACTTATATTCTCAGAAAGGTCTAGGGTACACCAAATTATATAAATATTTATATAAATTTGAAGATGTTGAGGTTGCACAGCTTCTAGTGAACTAGAAGTCTAATTCTGGGAACTTTTTTCAATGGGTATGTGTAGACAACATAAAACTAATATAGTTTTCTGTCAATGAAATTTTGTTTGAGGAAGATCATCACAAAAATTCTCTATAGGAATGATGAAAATAGATCTAGTAAGCCAAGTAAACATTAAAACTTTGCAAAGCTTATCATTACATATTCCTTATTTCTTGATTAAGAAGACTCTTGCAACTAATCTTTTAAAAGCTTCTTTCACCTCTTTGTTCCTAAGTGTATATATTAGGGGGTTTAGCATGGGTGCAATGATCCCATAGAAGAGGGACACCATCTTACCCCTGTCTTTGGAGTTGGCTGATGGTGGTTGGAGATACATGGAGATAGCTGTGCCATAAAAAAGTGATACCACAATTAGATGGGAACCACATGTCCCAAATGCTTTCTGTCTGCTTTCAGCAGATTGAATTCTCAAGACTGCTTGGGTGATAAAACCATATGATATAAGGATGAGTGTCAGGGGTACTATATGGAAGAGCACACTTACAAAGAATAGTTCCGCCTCATTTGCTGTTGTGTCAACACAGGACAACTTGAGCAGAGCAGGGACTTCACAGAGAAAGTGATCTATTATATAGGGGCCACACAGTGGTAGCTGGAGAGTTAGGGTAGACAACCATATAGAGTTACCAAAACCACTAATCCAGGATGCAGCTGCCAACTGGAGGCAGAGCCTTTGGTGCATGATAACTGAGTAACGGAGAGGCCGACAAATAGCGACAAATCTATCAAAGGACATGACAGCTAGGAGAACACATTCAGTGGCACCCAAGGCCAGAAACATGAAAAGTTGGACCACACAGCCACCATAACTAATTACCTTCCTGGAGCTGTATAAATTTACCAGCATTTGTGGAACTGTACTTGTGGTGTAGCAGAGATCAAGGAGTGAGAGATTGGTAAGAAAGAAATACATGGGGGTATGAAGTTTGGAGTCCAGGCGTGATACTAGAATAATGGTCAGATTCCCAAAGATGGTTATGATGTAGGAAATGAAGAAGACCACGAAGAGAGGAGACTCCAGCCATGGCCGATCTGAGAAACCTAGGAGTATGAACTCAAGTGGGATGCTCTCATTTACCCAATTCATGATCAGTGTTTCAACGCTTTGTTTCCTGAAACAAAAATTCAAGAAGTTAATGGGCACATAACTTATTGACTATTTCAATATTATAATCACTTAATTACCTGGAGACATTTACAGAACTGACATTGCTTATAACATTAAAAATAGATTTTAGAAAATATTACTTACTCTTTCTATACCTGTATAAACACCTCAAAAATGAAAGCCAAAATGTAAAAAGAAAGTAACTGATTTTGACAATTTTAATTTAACTTTTTCTTTGATATTTTTCGTCATTTAGTTATTTTTTGCAATACTTTCCATCTGTCATTATAAAGATTTGGATTCAATTTCTGCCATATTACTTTTTCATTCTAATTTTCCTTCAATAGCAAGATGATAATGCCCTAAATTTATTTAGGCCGCTTCCCAAAATCTATATAATAGTTTCTAGCAAGTTATCAGACACATTTCAAAGGAGCATGTCTTTTGCCTTTTTAGGAGGTCGTAGAATTTGAATAAAAATATACTAATGCCATGGAATTTGGAGTACGACAAGCCATATTCAAATTTCTACTCTATGTAAGTCATTAGCTATATCATTCTCTCATTCTCTATGAACCTTTGGTTCCCCATCTGTAAAATGAGTATAATACCTTCCTGGTTTGATGGTGTGAAGGAGAATGAAAGAAACTGTAGTGATCCAAGGACTCTTAGATATTCAGAGAATCAAACTGTTTATCAAACTACAACTCCAAGTACCCTAGAGTTGCCAGTGGAAAATGACTCTGAGAATTACTTCCTATTCCCTCTATAACTCCCAAACCATCAACCTCAACAATAGAAGCAATAATGAGTATCTAATGTGAAATATAGATGTGATATTTAACGGAAATTCTCTGGCATTGTGCCACACAGCAATGGGAATGAAAGCATAACAGTGCTGCAGGAACTTGAGACACAGCCTGTTCAGAGACCTAAGTTTGCTTGCTGGAGGGTCTAAAGTAAAAACTTCCAGCTGAAGATGCATCCATCTGAAAGTCAGCTCCCTTACTAACATGACCATTTTATTATTATTTTGTTAGTATAGCAATGTGAATTTAATGACAGGAACATAATTTTGGAAGTGTTATTCAACATATATTTTAATTTTGCTCATTTTACAGTTTTCCGTACAGAGTAGGAAGGAAATCTTTATCATTTCAAAAAATTCCTGTTGCTATACATCTGTCAATAAAATGAGGTATGGAATAGAAATATAAATTCTGATACAGATATGAATATGCAAAAAGCTCAGATCTTCTAGTTTCTGAACATGCATCTAGCATGCATCCGATTGTTTGCATAAGGTAATATAATATAAATGTCAGTATTTAGATATGTATAAAATTTACCTGGAAGTAGGCAGAAGTGTTCAAAGTTGTTACCTCTGGGCAGTAGAAATGGAGAGAGAGTAAGTTAGACTTTAATATTTTATTCCTGCTCATTCTAATTTTAATAAGCAACTATATATTAATTAAAAGTTCTGTATTATATAATAACTAAATGTCTTACTCATTCCACTCTACATTTTATTGTAAAGGCCAGGATTGCTTTCAATGTTATTATCATAAAAAAACAAATCTTCGACAAATTTAGTCTTTTATCTCTTAGTAGGTCCTTAAAACTGAGTGTGAATTAGACTTTACATGAAAGCATGCCCTGGTGGGGTAGGAGATGAGTTTACTGCCTCTGGCGGAGCTCAGTCCACATACATCCCAATGACCTGAGGTGAGTGGGGGGAGCAACCAAGCTGTAAGTATCCCTGGCCATAATATTGAAGATTGCAATAATTTTCTTATTATTCTTCAGGCAGTATCTCATTACTGGGGACATTACATCTATTTTCTCCTCCAATCTGGGTAAGTGGTCTTTTCTGACTGGCTTTACATCTGGTATTTGTCCTCTTGAATTCAGTCAAGAGACCTGCCTCTTCCAAGAAGCCCTCCGGAAGATGACAGGAAAAGGGGAATTTAACTTCTCACCCTTTCATACTGAGGTTCAGTAATTACAAAATTAACAGACTTGCTTGCTTGTTTGCAATGCAATGCATTGGTTGACGTGACTATTGTAGGTAATGATCATCCATGGTCCATGACTGTGAAGGCACAGGAAGCAAGACAGTGTCAGTTCTGGAGAAGGCAGGAGAGATAACAGTGATGACCTCAGGGCAAAGCAAGAGAAAAAAAAAATGCTAGGGAGATTGTAGTGCATCTAATAGCCCTCATATTCTGCTTTGCTCACTTTTGAGGCAAATGTTCTTCTTTCAAAAACCCAGAAACCTAAAAATATATCCAAGTGTTAAAAAAAAAAACCCTTTAGGTATTCCCTGACGGAGTAATAGTTGGATCCACCATCTCTGGCCGAGTGCAGTTCACATACATCCCAAGGACTTCGGTTTGTGTCCCGGGGCCGTGTGTGTGTGTGTGTTTGTGTGTGTGTCCGGGTGGTGTGGGG